>CACRXK020000161.1:0-31936 GCA_902702795.2 Paramuricea clavata | reverse complement strand
CAGGCACGGATTTTCTGGGGGGGGTGCGCACCTCCACAGAAATGATTTGCAGCCTCCCCCCAAAGGCATTTGGCACCCCCGCAAATTACATCTATTTTGATTTGATAGTTTCATATTTGATTATTCTTTAATACTACTAAATTTGTAAAATTACCAATATTATGGTCTCAGATCTCGCCATGCAGGCCTACAAAACAAATTTTGTTAAACTTTTTCCTTGGCCTTTCCAGGCGTTGCCACCAGGCCCCGGCCAAAGCAAGCAGCAGCACCCCCCCCCCCATTTATCCCCCCCCCCCGAACGAAAATATGAAAATCCGTCTCTGGTGCAGTACAGTACAGTACAGTGCAGTGCAGTACAGTGCAGTACAGTACAGTATACAAATAATGAATGTTTTTATTCGTGCAATGGTAAGAATATTTTGATGAGGTGAAAGATGGAATGTTCCATTCAACGAGGCGACAGCCGAGTTGAATGGAACATTCCATCTTTCACCTCATCAAAATATTCTTACCATTGCACGAATAAAAACATTCATTATTTGTTTTATATAATACCAAAATGACTAATATTAAAAGTTTTACTGTAAGCTCCTGCCATTTTAGCGAGTCGTATTTGCATTAAATCCCATTTACTGAGTTTCGAATATCGGGTTAAAATAAACTGCGATCACCGTACGAGAAGCATTTTGACGGATGCGATTTATCGAAAACACAAAGAGTGCAATGGAATAAAAAGCCAATTAAACGATCAGAATTCAATAAGGTTAATAATACAGTACAGTACAGTACAGTACAGTACAGTACAATACAGTACAGTACAGTACAGTACAGTACAGTACAGTGCAGTACAGTACAGTACAGTACAGTACAGTACAGTACAGTACACTACAGTGCAGTACAGTACAATACAGTACAATACAGTAGCTCCATTGCCTTGATTTTTGTAGTTGGTCTGTAACTCCTGCATTCTTAATTCAACAAAATTTGGAGTTAGCCCCTTATGCTATGGAGATTACGTCGCTCCATGGCTACGTAGCTAACTTCGGCAGCCAAGTTATCTTTTTGGGCGATGACGTCATCTCTCGAGTATATAAAAAGCTCGGTTGCGACCATTGATCACCCCTGAACAGGAGTGTGGAATCGTTTGGGATCATGAATGTAAATAAAAGCCTAAAAAGGTTTCCAAAGGTCTCTAGCCCTCTGAAAGTATTTCATCCAAGGACATGGAAATCTATATGTTTGTCTTGTAACAAGTCTCGTAATCTGTCCTGTCAAATATCGTGTTGTTATTAGATTTGTGTTCGTTGTATAGTATTAGCATAGTTCATGGGGCCGCTGTAATTGGTGAAAACTGTAGCGTGCACCCTGCCAATGGAACACATATTATATGTTGTTGTAAATATGCTGTTAAATGTTGCATGTCACTTGGCAAAGTTAAATAAATAAATAAATGGGGAAAAAAATGTAAATAACAATGTAATTTGGGCAATAATAATATTTGGGGTTACATTCATTGACTTATCCTGCATTACAGCAGTGGCAAAACATATTTGAAATTTATATGATACTGTACCTCATAAGCATTCTGTAAATATCTTGTCATTAACGTCAGATATGCTGCAGATTCTTTTATATCTCGTGTTCGTTTCACGAAGAATTCTTCGCCAACCTGTCAAAACGACTGCATATGCTAAATGCGTACTTGGGGGGGGGGCACAAAGCTCAGCATGTTCGATTCCTGCAATATGCAGTTGTCTGATTGTGAATTTACCTCAGTCACGTGTGAGAAGAGTGCTTCCAATTTGACCGACAAACACTTCAGGTTTTCTCCAGGTACACACGTAAAAACGCACAAATTGTAACAACCCTGCACCAGACTTGTAGAAATGCTGTTTGAACAACATGTGAACAGGATGTGTTCGCACTGCTTGTCCCCAGCTTGTTGGCAACTTGCTACAAGGTTGTTGAGCTTAACAGACTTGTTGTTCCAGCAACTTGTTATCGTCCTGCAATTCAACAATTTGTCAACAAGTTGTGAGTGACAACCTTTTAGTAACTTGATAAAATAACAGCATTGTTACAACTTGCTGACAAGCTTGCTACAAGCCTGTTGCGAACACATCTTGTTGACAAGTTGTGAGATTTTTACGTGTGTACTCCAAGTTTACTCCGGCAGTAAGAATAGACCAATAACAATCTAGGGAGAACAGTCTAATGATCGCTCTTACCGGTCCCTAGAGAACATCCCAGAATTATTACTGTAATACAACTGTCAGTATAAATTAAGGTTGTTGTTTAGTTCTTTAATAGTAATTAGTTAAACTTATACTACTTACCTGAGTATTGATAATTGCTTGTTCTAAAGTTTGAGCTGGCATGGACATGAAGCTCATTGAACCAAAATCTTCAACGAGATAAACAGGATGTTTCAATCCAGAATTCAATAATCGAAACTAAACCACAATAAAAGAAAGTTCTTTAACACATATTAACACATCGCCTTCGACTCGAGTTTGTATATCAGATAAAGATCGACTGCTCATGTTTTAACTAGTACATAATTATATTTTCTGTGTTGGTGCAATGTACTCAGGTGAATAAGATGCTTGTGATGTTACTCTGAGTGTATATCCATACCGGGCAAGCTTGAAAAATATGCCTGAATAATATGCTTGAAAAATATTCCAGAGGTCGTAGGTTCGATTCCCACCGTGGTCAGGCATATTTTTCAAGCTTGCCCGGTATGGATATACACTGAGAGTAACATCACAAGCATAGTACATAATTGTATTTTACTGTATCTAGTTTTTTTCTAGATGGGTTCCATTACGAAGAAGCATGTAGATTGATCAGCAAAATACCTTTTGTTCTTTAAATCTTCCATCTTTGATACTGCTGCATAAATCATCCATTCGTTTACGTTCTACGATATAATCCATTACAAGTTCTCGTCTTTCCGGTAACACAAGCTGACCTAGATTCATAATCGAACGAAAATGTGTTAGTTATAGAGGTTCTCTGATTCCTTTGAGACGAAATTGCGAACAAACCTGGAACAGGGAGCATCTTTTCACGTGCAACCCAAAGAAAATCGCCAACATTTAATTTCCTCACATCAAAACATACACCTAAATTTAAAACGAGAATAAGCCGTAGGTATAGGAATAACGTAACGCAGCTCTTGGGGGTACAATACAACAATACTCACCATTCATTCGGAGTTCTTTTACCATCTCTTCTTTGCGAGTTGTTTTAGATCTAAAAGTTAAATGAGAATATAATGCACTAATCACTTTCTGGTGTTCTCTAAATGCTAATGGATAGACTTACCCGCCAGTTGTTTCAATAAAGTCAACACACAGAATAATTTCAAACGAACCTAAATGAATATCAAGAATTTTTGTAATATTTGTTACTCAAGACCAAGTTAAACGAAGCAAATTTTTGCTGCAACTTCCAACGCAATTTCTGAAATAGAGTCAACATTTTCGTCCTATTTCTCTTATTTTGAAGACTTTGTAAAGGTGTCGGCTGAGCTAGTGGAGTACGGACCATGCTCTGCACATATCCCTCCCACTACTTTTTAGATAACATGGCTCTGTATCCGAAATTCCGTTGCAGAAAGGATTGCATCGTGTAACATAGCCATAATTTCTGTATAGTCCTTGTTGACCGTTAGATTAACCACTTAATAACTGTGGATTAACTTACCAGCTTTAAGCTCGTATTCCGGTATTATCACTTTGTCAACTTTGGTTGGCGCATCACTTGATAACAATATAAACAAAGATGAGTTAAAATACAGTACTCGCACATACGTTTGTGTGCAAAGTATCTCTCGCCCTATACGAATACAATTAGAAAACCGGTCACACGAAACCGGTCACACGAACCTTTCCCTTGGCGGACTGATATTTTCAGTTGTAATAAGACGACTTGTAGATACTGCGCTTAGTTCTTTTGCTTTATTTGTTGCTAGTTTTGCTTCAGTTGTCTGTTTGGCTTGAACTGGTTGTGTGGTTCGAGTTGGTTGCTTTACTTTGGTTCCTGGTTTCGTCTGAGCTAGCCGTCCTGCTTGAGATGGTTGTGTTTCTTTTGACAATTGTTTAACTTGAGCTGGCATAGACTCTCTCGTTGTCGATAAAGTTGGTGTAGTAATGTTTGATTTTGATGTAGTCGATTTTGACGAAGCGAGTACTTTGGGCTGACTAGATTCAGTAATTGTTATTATTTCTGACGAGATGTCGGTTATTTCAAACGACGTGGTAGCACTTGCTTTCTCGAACACATGTCGAGGTTGTGTCTGTAATGAAAGGTAATGTTATATTTGATTTCACTCAAAAGGTATTAAACCCGTTCTCCGGGTACTCCAGTTATATTAGAACTGGCGCTATAGGGGATAACCCAGTTACTGCATGGACCTCTAGAAAGAACAGATTAAAACTGAGATCAGGGCAGGAAAAAAGAATTTTCTTCCTGGGAGCACAACCTGGAGACAAAAATTTCCTGCAGACCAACGGAGTATTTTTGTGCTAAATCTGCATGTGCATAAACATATAGTGTTCTAGCTGACCATGGTTTTCAATTCAAGGAATAATGTCTGTCAACTATATGTTGTTGCGCCCATAGTGAGACATGGGTGTCAAGGTTTCAGCCTATTGAGCATTGGCTGCAATGTTTATATGAAATAAACAATCTATCTATCTATCGGACCTCTAGGCAAAACAGTTTAGACAAAACTTGTTATATACCATTTTTTCACTGTCACTTTTGCCACCACCAAGTCTTTCAAACAAAGGTCTCATAAGCATTTCATCATCACTGTCATCATCATCTGATACGTTTGATATCGTTTGGGGTTTGGCTGGAATTTTGTATGGAAAAAATAATTGAGTAATTAATACTGCGCACGACCAATAAAAACAGAAATAGGCTAATCTACTTGGAGATGGTCAGAAATTCATACCAGTTGATTTTTTCTTTGTGGCAACATGAGATTCTGTAGCCTCCGATGATCTGGTAATAGCGTCACTATTGATATACACGAACACATGACCGTCTTGGCCTTGTCTAATAAAACAAATTATGATGTATTTGTATTAAACGGATGACAGGGCCGCCGAGAGGGTGAGGCAGAGAGGGCATTTTGCCCCAGACTTCCAGCTCAAAAGGGTCCGTAATGCGATAAAGGCCCTTAAAATTTCGTGATACAGGATTGCTTCATCGAGAAGTCCTAGCTGCGGCAGTCCTAAGTAACATGCAGTAAAGCGTAATCTATTTATTGTAAAACACCACTTCGCCCGTTTTACAATGGACCAATCCCACATTAACCAAAATTTTGAACTCAACAAGTCTGGAAAAAAATTTCATCACAGCTTGAAAGAGCATCACAAAATTAGTAATATTCCAAAGTTTCGTTGCAAAATGTTGTAAAATACGGATAATATAGCCTTGCGAAGTTTGTAATTTTCAGTCATTTTGTATTTCGCAAGGAAGTGTCCTTGCGAAATACAAAATGACTGAAAATTACAAACTTCGCAAGGCTATATTATCCGTATTTTACAACTTTTCGCAACGAAACTTTGGAATGTTACTAATTTTGTGATGCTCTTTCAAGCTGTAATGAAATTTTTGTTTAGGCTAGTTGAGATCAAAATTTTGGAAAAGTGGTAACCGTTTCCTGCTCGTAATACAAAATGACTGAAAATTGCAAATTTCGCAAGGCTATATTATCCACATTTTACAACATTTCGCAACGAAACTTTGCAATATTTTAATGCTAATCTTGTGATTCTCTTTCATGCTGTGATTGAATTTTGTCTAGACTTGTTGAAATCAAAATTTTGATTAATATGGGATTGGTCCATTACTGTATGAGATCGTAGGGGCTCATGACTACTTTTTTATGACGTTTTCCCCCAGAGCCCGCGCAACATCTCAGCGGCTATGACATATAACTGGAATTTTGGTGAAACTGTATATCGTGAGTGCATGTTCCTTTCACGTCGACGAGAACGACGAGAACGACCAAAACGACTGTGAACTGCATGCAATCAAAAGACAGTTTAGACGAAACCTAACTCATTAGCCTTTCTCACACGTTATTTCTATGGTCAATGCCCGCCATTTTGGGGGTACTGTCTTCCCACGTCGAAGAATCTACACAATTCATATAAACGATGTGAAACGGGATGGATTTTCTGGTGATAAAATGAGTCGCATTTCGCGGTGTCAGAACTGGGAGAGGCAGTATCTACACAATAAACCGGACGTGAGAAAGATTAATTCCGTTCAAGGATTTACCTGGACGTATCAAGTTTATATTTTACTTTCGCCTTGTCCAGCTCGGATTTTCGACATTTTACCAAATATCCAAATGTTATTTCGTCTACAACAGTTAAAATATCAAAATCAGATGGAACTAAAGAATTAAAGAAGTAGCAGACCAACGACCGTTCAAAATCATTTCATACCGTCAATTATCACTGCAGCATTATCTTGATGGTGAACACATTCACCATCACTTCCAATATACCAGAATTTTAGAGATCTGAAAAAAAATTATTACAATTTTGAACTGCGAGAGTTCCTTGGCTGACAAAAACTCAAGTACCAGATCATAACACTGGCGTACTGTACCTCTGGTACACAAGCATGCAAGCTATCGCATCAGTGCTGAAAACTCTCATGCACTCTCATCGACTGCCATTTGAACTGGTTCAAATTTTGATGAGAGTTTTCGCTACGCGCGCGGTAATATCCAGTCAACTCTCGTGTAAACACTCTCGCCTCTCCCCTCCCATCAACTCCCATTATATAATAACTACAGTGAAACATGCAATTTGATTGGTTAATAGCCGTGCAGGATAAGGCTATCCTGCACGAGGAATTAAAATGCCTTCGCGGGATTGTCAAAATGTCATTGTTTCACTGTAGTGATTTTATAAAACAATTACCAAATGGTTTTCCAAGCAGGATAGCGTGATTCCTGCACTCGCCTGCGACTCGAGTATTTTTACGCTTTCCGAAAGTCTCGCGACATCCCTCGTGCATGGATCACGCAATCCTGCACGGAAAACCATTCGGTATTCCTTTATTCTCGTTTGACAAAAGCGTAACTTTTCGTTGATTGAACTCACCCGAGTTGACACTGCGGTACTTCGGTTCCCGATGTTTTATATCTGTAGGAAGCAAGAAAATCCTTGGATGGATTCCCATACCGGGGTGACTGTGAAATACTCTCACTTGCTGGCAAGTCATTGGAAGCAAGAATGATAGTTTGTGGTGAAGCGGTGGGTGTATGGGGTTTGGAGACACCCCGTGCTCTAGGTGTGGCCGGTGTCCGAGGTTTGGGGACAGCACTTGTTCTAGGTGTAGAAGGTGGGGAGAAAGACTCGGTGGGTAGCTGGGGTAAGGTTTGTGAGGGTGAACTTATAGTGGTGGTGTGAGTTGCCGTAGCTGTTGTTAGTTTATCAGCAAGATCATATCCTGCGTTTGTTAGAGAAAACCTGAAATGACAGAAGGAAATACTGTTTATTATATAGTAGGGAGTGAGATACTGAAAAATACACAGCGAGATATTTTCCATATCTTCACTAGTGAAGATATCGATCACGTGACTTTTTCCTATTTGCTTTTGAGCGTGAAATTTCACAATTTTTTGCTTGGGACTATATAATAACGACTTTTATCGTGCTTGGGTCTATATAATAACGACTTTTATATTTTATCTTCCCGTGTTAAAAACAATATTTTACTCACTCGCTGCGCTCGATCTTCGCGCCGCCGTGTAACATCCTCTATATACATTCGAATATTGGCTGTCTTTCCATTAATTAACCCATTGAGGGTCAGCACTCTCCCCTTGTCCACCATTAAACAGAGTATGAAGGGCAGGGCTCAAAACAACGGGAGATAGGTCTCCGGTCAAAATGACCGGTCAACTTGATTTTAGCTCTCTCAAAATCTGTTTTTGACCGGTCATTGATACGCTTACACTAACAGTGGAACAAACTATTAGAAACTTGTTTCGATACATCATAGTTTCATGTTTTAATTCAAGACGTCAGCAATCACATTGGAAGGTATGAAAATGTGGCCGGTCAAAATAACCGGTGAGGTAAAAAAGTGACCAGTCAAGAGGCATTTTTGGCCGGTCACTGTCCGTTGACCGGCCGTTTATATTTTGAGCCCTGGAAGGGTCTTTAATTGTTCAAGATGTTGATGGTCTTTTTTCATCATTCTATTCCAAAACCGACCATATACCTTAACATAGCCACAGCAAAAAAACACACCACACTACAGTAACTAACCATATACAGTAGCACACGACCATATCTTACCTTGCAGGATTACCAGACTTCATAACCAAACCTTTCTTGATCAATGTTGACATGGATGACCACGCAGTATAATAAGAATCAGGCTCCGGCTAAGGTAAAGTGTACATACACTCTTTGTCAAAACTAAACTGGCTTTGTGCTCTATCTGTTCTAAACCTTTCTCCCTAGAGGTCCAGTAATTGGTCCTTGTATCAGCGTCTTAGCTAGAAGACCGTGTTACCACGGGCAAAAATGGAAAACCATGGGCAAAAGAAGACAAATGTGGCGTGATTGTTTCTATGTGCTGGGACATAAATTAGAGTGTTGCCACATACATCAGACACAATTTGCTTTTGTTTTAAGCCAGAAAAAATTGTAAAATCTTAGTTTGGGGAAAACTGGTAAAAGTGCCAGGTAATACATCCTTTCGTTAATTACGTCACAACTACACTGTTTTCAACATAGGACCATCTTAAAAGAAAAGGATTTTAAGTTTGTTTCTCATGGGCTATGCACAGAGAAGCAGAACATCCTTCTTCAACAAATGCGCGAAAAAAAATTTTGGATTTTGATCAATAAATATGGAAATAAACATTAACACGAAAACGAGGCTCCAGGTCATGATCTGGAGCATCGTTTTCGTGTTAAAGATATTTATTTATTTTCCCATTTATTGGTCAAAATAAAGAATTCTTTTTCATGCGTGTGTTGAAGAAGGATGTTCTGCTTCTCTGTGCATAGCCCACGAGAAAAAAACTTGAAATCCTTTCCATTTAAGGTGGTCCTAAGTTGAAAACAGTGTAGTTGTGGCGTAATTATCGAAAGGGTGTATTATAATATTATATTAATGTTCATTTTCACCATCTATTTATTTATTAACTTCAGCCGAACACTAACACAGCGTGAGCCAATTACGTTAGTGACCTGTTACAAAACATCATTATACAAAACTTCACAACTTATAATTTAAATATCAAACAAGAATATAGTATAATCCTTTTTATCCGAAGTAGAGAGAGAGAGCGTAAAAATTTCAAAATTTGAAAAAACAAAATGACAAAATTGTCAAACAGAATAAACGCGAGAATATATATAGATTGTGTATCCGTCGATAAAATAAGACGAAAATGGCGAAAAACCCAACTCTACATCGGATAAAATGAAGTATACTACACTGAATAATTGCCAAAATAACTAGTTCAATTAAGAACAACATTTCATTGTTGCAGTAAGCTGCCTGGCTTTATGGCATTTCAGACAAACTGATTTCCACGTCTGCGGATTGTCCTGGTCAAACACGGTTAATGTTGCGGAGTGGTAATAGTTTATAACACGTGATTTAAAGCTCTGGAATGATAGTTCTGGTTTCCGTAGCTCATCTGGCAGTTCCACACCAGTGGCGTAACTACTATGGGCTCAGACCGTGAGAACCCGGGGGCCCCAACCAAAATGGGGGCCCCCAGGCTTAGGCAATAGAGCAAAAACATTGGTCAGGGCCTCTGATATGTTACAATGTAGTTTTATGACCATCAGAATTCTGTAAAATCTCTCCTCAGAGTCCAGGAAATGGCATTTCAGAGAGTCTAAATTCAAAAATTTTCCGGATAAGCATGCCCTGGACCCCCTAGAAATTTCGTGCATATACGGCGCTCGACTCGTGCCTTTGGCACTTCTACTAGGGGGGCCTTCGAAAATTTTGAACCGGGGGCCCCCTGATATAACGTTACGCCACTGTTCCACACACGCGATACTCGTACAAGATAACTGTTCTGATGACATAGCGTTCTGACCATCGTTTTGTACTTCATTAAAAGAGTCAGTGGTTCCCGTAATTTAACGTTGTTATATTTTAGGTGAATAGATTTTGAGAATGTTGGCAGCCTTATTGGTGCCATGATAACTTCAAATGGCCCAAGAGACCCTATACACCAACTCATATTGATGAGTATGATGGCAGTGTAGCATATTAAGTAGAAGCGTGCTATTCTGGGTAATCGGCGGGTCAGGAAATTTAAAAACACTCCCAAAATCTAAACCTAGCTAAGAGCCTGCCTTGTACATGTCACTAAAAAAGAATGTCTCAAGAAAAACTAGACTACCCCCACAAGATACAGTAGCCCTAGGTTTGTGTTAGAGGCTCAGTAAGATCCCTCGTTTTTGGTCCAATATTGCTTAATCCATGAACTCAACATAAACTAAACTTACATACAGTATGATAGCTCTATCTTTCTCTCATGAACTGTCGACGGTACTTACAACTGTGAAAGACGTTTTTGTGTATGGTTGTGCTTGCTGCTGTAGTTCAGCCTTGGTTAAATATCCTTTGTAGCCAATTCCCTGAATTAAAACCCAAAAAGAACAAACCTATAGTTTTCAATTTTCTTTCTTGTATGGCATTAGGCAGAGTAAAATTACAATCAAGAACAGTATGATAGTATTCATTAATACTGTACCTCACTAGCTTTCAGCAAAGCTGTCATCATGGCATAGGGACCACTTTTATATACTGGAATGTACTCTCTAGGACTTGATTTTCGTTTCTAAAATTTAATGACATGCTGCCATGATCAAGGGCAAATTTTCATTTATTCAAAAGGAGGGGTAGAACAATTTCTGGTGGGGTGCAAGCAGCACCACTCAGTGAGCTTCGGGCAGGGGTTAGGCGTTAGGGTTAAAGCCTTTCACACAAAATAGGAGGGTTGAAGCAAAATTTTGGTGGGGTTGAACACTTTATTAGAGGGGTTAGAGAGATTCTAGGGGAGGTTTAACCCCCCTCCCCAGTAAATCCACCCATGGCCATGATACAGTAGTCCAATGGCCATGATACAGTAGTCCAATGCCCATGCAGACAACATTGGTTGAAAATATTCGAGTTTCTGGACCACCCTCGTTTTCAGATTGTTCACTCAGACACAAATCATACCCACACCAGACTCCATGTGTGAGATATGTACCATCTCTTACCTTCTTTGGTTTGGGTTCGCCACAGGATTTTGGGGTACCATTGATGGTTGCAACCATATTTGGTGGCGGTGGAACTCTCAAGTCAGGAAAATCAACTTCAGTAATATCATCATCTTCTAGATCTAGCATCACTACATGATAATTAAATGTAAAAATATTATCATGCAAGGTCAGGACTGTACGCAGTGGGGCAAGATGCTGCCCCCCCCTCCTGAGAACATTTTACTTACTAATTTGTATAACTATAAAGTATTGAACCTCTATGGTTTTCAGCATGGCTGACATTTCATCAATAAAAGGGGAAAACAGTAGTTTATTCTATACCATCATTTTGAAGATCACGATTATGCTTTTCCAATTCTTCATCCAAACGCTTTGCAATACCGGGACCTAATAAAATGAATAAAGTGTTTGCATCACCCATTCTCATTCATCATACAATTTCGAAGCAGAAAATGGCAGATGTACTAATTACCAACAAAAAGCAATATAATAATCAAATACCCTTGGGGGTAAAAGGGCAAAGTCCCCACTAGCAAATTTTTGGTCTTATTTAATTGAAAATCCTTATTTCAATCACATTTCTGGGTAGGTACAAATTTTTCTAGGTGCATGGGGTGGAAAAACTTTCTGAGGAGGTGCAAACCACCTGTTCGCCTGAAAATCCATCTATGCTCTTACCTATCCCATCTAGTATTGTTGCTTCCTTGCCACTTTCCAAAGGTAATGGATATTTCTTCAATGAACCAATTGCCTGAAATTTAATACGCTAACATTGTAGGAAGTTGGGCTGCGACACTACGCTATAAACCACCATGAACAGCAGTGCCCAGCTCATGAAATATATTGGGGGAGGGGGGGGGGGAGGGGCAGATTTAGGTTGCCAACCTATTACCACCTCATATTGCTGGAAAACTAGCTGGTTCTTTAAAATTTTTGGCCTTAAATTTTATGCAATATTTAGCTTGCTTTATACCTTGGGTGCCAGAGATTCTTCCACACTTGTATAGAGGGGGAATAATAGACGGGGCTTTATAGCCTACCAACGCTTTCATGGTTGAAAAAACATAGTTACACTTTTCAGCTGTCTTACACAGGATTTCAGAAATAAGTAGGGGGGAGGGGTGGATGCCCCCTGGACACCCTTAGTGCATATGCACCACTGCTCTTGTGTGCATACAGGTGTGACTGAATGTTTGGAAATTGCGCATCTAAGTTTCCAGGCAAATTTCGTGCGGCATGGTGGAAAAGACAGAGTACGGAGTCAGTCAAAAATTGTTTATTTTGCCAGCTGAAGATTCAATTTTTAATAATGAGACTCCACGTTTTCCATTTTATGGGGGCATAAAGTAGAAAAGACAGAGTCTGTCAAAAAATTGTTTATTTTGCCTAAAGATTTTATGATGAATCTCTTTAGCTGGCAAAATAACGAATGGGGAGTCTCATTTTAAAAACAGACTCTGTACTCCTCCGTCTTTTCCACTATGCCATTCAAACGTTGCACAATTTTGATGTGGCGGGAAAATTGTATTTACATAATTTAAATTATATATATTTGATATTACAGTAAACATTAGTCATGCATATGTTTATGCAAAGACCTACTTCAATTAAAGGTTGTTTAATATAACAGTACCCAAAGGGCCAAAACTTTCAAAGTTATCCGTTTTTCTATCCTGAGCTTTTATATCATGTAGACGGCTAGACGTCTAGTGTATTAATTCTCTACCTTGTTGTAAACATACTGCAATTTTGAATCTTTCGCTTTCGCCTCATCTCTCCAGCGTTCTAACCACTTAAGAAATAAAGGATTTGGACATTCCTTTATCGTTTTCCTCTTTGCCTTTGACCGCCTCGAATTCCTATCCATTTTAAAAACATGTGCTTTTCCTGTCCATCTTTTTCGAATTTGACACCATTATTATTTTCACCCGAATCGCACATTTGCGATTTTGCCAGCTCCTGCATACCGTAAAAAAAGACGCCGAAGAAAAATTCTGATTGGTAAAATCATAGTTAATCTCATTATATTAACTATGGTAAAATTTAGTATAAATTTACTGTAATTTACAGATGCAATGTTTGTTCAAATAAATGTTGTATAATTTGAATTAGAAATTGGTGCGTTTGTTTTTGGATATTCTGAATGATCGGACGTATTTTGATAAAGTGCATATATACTGTTGGACAGATCGCGTATGCAGGATGTGTGCTACATGTTGCCACTAACTATGTAGCTGAACCTACCCTGGTAAAGTTTTTAGCTTAATTGGCATATTCCATTTTTTATCCGTACACCCCCTGTTGAGGACCTTGGAAATCCAGGGGATGCCTTTTATATTTAACCCTGGAATTCCAGTGGGTGGGGGTCAAACCAACCTGGAATTCCAGTGGGTGGGGGTCGAAATAATCCTGGAATTCCAGTGGGTGGGGGTCAAAATAATAAGATTTACATGGAAATTCCGGGAAAGGGGATAAAATAATGATACCGGAACTGGAAATTCCAGGGGAGATCAACTTATTCACAGTGGAATTCCGGAGTCATGCGGAAAAAAATGAATTTCCAAGGTCATTGATTAAACACAATTGGAATTCCAGGCACCCCCTTCTACAAACTACATTTTTCCAGGGCTTCTGACAAAAAATTACTTGGAAATCTGGGGGTTAGGAGAATTTATGCAGTGTGTCCTCAACAGGGGGTGTACGGATAAAAAATGCAATAAGCCATTATAGAGTTTGTATAAAACACTTAAAACAGTGTTTACACTATCAATATTTCTGTGATCGCAGTGGTGTCTAGAGGTGTGCATCGGATCGGATTGGACGTTTATAATCTGACAATTGCCTAATGTTTAAAATCCGATCCGAAATTGTCTAATCCGAATCCGATCCGAGTTTTAATAAAGAATTCCAAACCGATCCGAAGAATTATTTAATAAAATCAATTTCTCATTCAAGTTGAAATATTTAACCAAATAAATATAAAAGCAAGGAATATAAAAGCAAGTGACATCCAATTGAAGTATCAAACGAATAATGCAGCGACAACCGCGATAATGCTTTGATAAATGCATGGATAATTAATTCTTGCAATAATGCGTGGATAATTAATTCATTTTATTTCGGATATTGAAGTCCGATCCAACTACGAAACAACTTGTTTCGGTTATTTTGGTTCCGAAATCCGAACGAATCCAATCGGATCGGATTCGGATCAGTTTCGGATCGGATTTGCATACCTCTAGTGGTGTTGCACATGTACACTTTGATACAAGTGGTATTTGGCTATAGAAATGCTAAACCTTTACAATGAATATTTTGGAGCAACTCTACTATAATGCCTGGGCCAGGCATTTATTAGGTAGAGCCTGGCTACTTTCAAAATGCAACATTCCTGCTCGGGTGTGGCTGTGTGATCCATGGTGCTGCATCAGTGTGAAACCTAAAATCTTGTTCGCTTATTTGTGGCACACAACTTGAAATACATATCTTTTCTAACCCTAATTATTTCAATATGTATTAAATGAGGGTTAGATGAAATTTAAACCAATCTGGTTTTTTTACCAGTGATTTTTTAACGCAGGGATTTTTTTACCAAAAATCCTGGCTACGCCTCTGGGCATGGTGCTCAATGGGCTAATCAGACTATCTGCACATTAGAGGTGTGCATCGGATCGGATTGGACGTTTATAATCCGACAATTGGCTAATGTTTAATCCAATCCGAAATTGTCTAATCCAAATCCGATCTGAGTTTTTCGAATATCGAAGTCGGATTCGATCCGACTACAAAACAACATTTATCCATCCGATCCAATTGGAAATTAATATTTTTGTTCCGAAATCCGAACAAAACTGATCGGATTGGATTTGGATTGGATTTGCACACCTCTACTGCACATGCATCTCCAAAGATTTCACTTGTGAATGGAGAGTCCTTGTGCTCAATAGGTTAATAGTACACCTCTATTATGAAACTCGTTGTACCATGGACCTTATTTCGAATATGTTACGTAAGTGTTTGGCTGATTGAGGCATGCAGACAATCGATTTTTAATAATTTGATTTTTATAATCACTACTCACCTATAGTGCATTGGACAATCTATGTCACCAACAATCAATTCCACATCCAAAAATGAGATTGTATTGACTGAGCATCTGTCCACTCATCTGCAGAGGTTAAAAAAGTAAGTTCTTCTATATGAATGGAGCATGCATGTGAGTACTAAGTATATCATTCCCTGTTTTGTGCATGAACTGCCTGAATTAAACAACACATTTGGGTTTCATTATGGTTACTTAATTTCTAGAACTGACATTGTCATTGTTTGTTCTCCACAAGACCCAAGTACCCTGATATGTAAAAGAATTACAGGACTGGTAAGGTGAACTGCAATGCAATAGGTGTTGGTGATACAGTAGCTTACATTGAAGTTTTTACACTTGTACATTGGTATGAAGTTTTTACATTGCTTTTATGTATGCCCAAATTAACCCTTTAACTCAATTCAATTCTTGATGTCAGTAAAAAATCATCTGACATTAGATAGAGTAAAATAATAGAGTAGGGTGCATTTGGGCACATTGCAATTTGTTACAGCCGAATGGGTTAAGTGGCATATTGTACTTTAGACAGTGCTGTAAGTAACTTCGTTAAAAGTAACTAGTTACAAGTAATCGTTACATTTTTCAGTAACGGTAACGGTAACTTGTTACATTTTGAGAACATGTAACTGTAACTGTAACGGTAACTAGTTACAAAAAATGCCATAAAATTGAAACAATTACAAGTTATTTTGCCAAAGTTACAAGTTACATTTTGTTTGTTGCTATTTGTGTACGTTTTTAAAATGAAATAAATCAATACAAGTGAGGCAAGCTCTTTTGATTAAAATCATCTGCACAGGAATAATTTAATCTGGCACAACAGAATCCTTCAAGACACAAATTTAAGTCAAGGATTGATGTCAAATTTACGTACAGTGGAAGTGATCGGAATGCCGTCGCTCACCTTCACTTGGGCCTTGGCCTCGTCATATTTGGTCTTTGGCCTCATTTCACTTGGCCTTGGCCCAGTCATGATCACATATTCACGTTTCTGCTTTTTCATTGCGAAATCAGAAGCCACTAGCCAGTGAGGGATATTTGATATTTTTTTCAATCTATTCGTTCAGACTGTATAATAGCAGAGTTTTTTTAATTTACAATTCTATTAAAAAATCGATTTGTATTTTACAGATGCATGCAGATACATCTAGTAAATAGTTATTAATTTTGCCAATAATTTTGCTGCAACCCCGGCGAAAATTTGTTCATGAAGTCATGAACTTTGATGGTGCATTCATGAACGTTCATGTAAATTCATGAACAGTTCATGCTCCGCTCATCAAATATTTTACCTATGGTTCATGAACAAGTGTTCATGAAGTGTTCTTGAATGCTCTTCATGAACTGTTCATGAACAGTTGATGAATGGCCAATCAGTTCATGAACTTTTTGTTTTGAACAGAATAGTTCATGAATGTTCATGAATGTTATTTGAATATTTCATGAACTGATTATTCATGAAAAATTCATAGAATTTACTTGATGAACATATCATGAAATTTTGATGAATTTGTACTGATTCATGAACGTTCATGATTTCGCTTTGTGAACTACCATGAACTATTCATGAACAGTTTTAGTGGATTATAATACATCATAAATAATTCATAAAATGTATTAATTTAATGAATGTCGATGCATGTTTAATGATATTAACTTTACGATCGTATATTACGAGTCTGTAAAGAATTATACACTATATTCACTACTGTAGTCTGTATTAAATTTGTCATTTCAAATTGAGTGACATTTGAAAAAGTGCAATTTCTGAAACATTAGTTGATGCGTGGTTATAGTCAATATATAGAAAAAGCTGTCTTAAAGGTCTATACTTTTATATTATTCATTTCTATATTAATCGAACTCTGAACGTCTTTTCTGCCAATTTTATCTGATATCTAATCAGGTTTGCGCATCTTGGCCAATGTAGACAGGCTGGCGGCCAAGCCTCGAGCTATATACAAATAGTCAAATACAGCTCACATTTAGTGTGGGAAGACAAATTTGCGTGCTTTTATAACGCAGCACTTCAGTTTTATTATGTTCTTCGTTGTTCTTGCTGGGTTTACTGGAGTTTGTTGGCTTGGATATGCATTTCAAGAATACAATGTTGGTGAAACTACCAGGAGGGGTATAGCTACGTCAGCGAAATTCCAGCAAATAGTATAGCGCAAATTAAGCGCAATCAAGTAAGTTATAATAGTATATCGGATCACCGTTTTTAATACGGCCATAAATTAATATGCCCAAAACGTTTCAATAAATGCGTTATATCAAATGTTTAACAAACATAGTGTACATATACTCGGAACTATAGGTGTCTCCTCAATCTTTAATTGCCAAGTATTGATCTTACAGTAGCTATAAATTTTCTATGGTATGACAGCGCAACCGCATGGCGCAAATATTGTACGGATCGAGACAGAGTCGAAGTGATAATACTGTGATGAACTGTATATACAGTATATAAGAAATCGAGTTTTGAAATCGATTAAATTTATATATAGTCGTGCATGATTTTGCCATCAACTTATTCGAATGAGAATTATTATTGAATTAAGAAGACTCGTAAAAGTGGAACGTATTTCATTTCTTAGCATTCATAATGTACACTATATAGATTATTACGAGCACACATTTGACCAAGAAATGCCTAAATAAACTCCTATATAATCTATACGCAAATACGCGATTTTGTTAATGGATGTATAACGAGGTTCATGCCATTTGTTGCCTTAATTGTTTGCGAGTTTGCCCTGTGGTAAAATGCGGCATGACTGGTCGGACGACTTAATTTGTTATTTCAGCTGTTTTGACAGTAAGTTTTAGTAAGAAATGCGTGCATGAAGATTGACTAGTTATTTTTAAGTTTGCATGTCATACTGAACTGCATATATATGAACACATATAGTAAAGACAACCTTGTAATAGTTTATTAACTGTACACAGTATAGGTAAAAATTGAAGTGTAGCTGGATTCTAAAGACTAGTTAAAATTCATAAAATGTTGGTGAATAATTTCATGAGCCTTTTCCCAAACGATTCATAAGTGCATGGTTCGTATATTATAATTATACGATTTCATTGACAGGCCCATTCTCATAGAGTAAAGATTATGAACTATGTTATAATATGGTTTCCAATTTTAGAAATTCTAAATCAGTTCATGAACATTTCATGCATATTGATCATGAACTGTGCCATGAAGTGTTCATGAATCACTTCATGAAAATTCATGAGGAATTCATGAAACGCTACATGAATTATTCATGAATTATTCGTGAATGATTCATGAAATGTTCATGATTACAAGATCATGAAGTATTCATGAACAGCAATTTTCATGAACTGTGCCATTTAATGTTCATGAGAAAATTCATGAAAAGTTCATGAATATAGCTCATGATTTGCTCTTCAAAAATGCATGAACATTAGTTCATGAACTGTTCATGAACAAAAAAGTTCATGAACTTGTTATTCATGAACTGTTACTTTCATGAACTGTGCCATTTAACGTTCATGCACATTCATGAAGAGTCATGTACTTTTGATGGAAGTTCATGAACAAAATTCATGAATTTTTCATGAATAATTCATCAAATTTTCGCCGGGGAAGTTTCATTACCATTCGGCCCATTCGAATTGTATGCATTCTTAATTGCAATCAACGAATGTAACTTGTAACTTTGTAACTAAGTTACAAAAAATATATTGTAACTTTGTAACTGTAACTAGTTACACTTTGGCGTCTGTAACTTGTATCGGTAACTAGTTATGTTTTTGGTAATGTAACTATAACTGTAACTAGTTACAAATAAACTGTAACTGTTACAGCACTGACTTTAGAGTACTTTATTATAAATTTATTCTATCAAACATCAGGCAACTTTTATTAATTGATGATCATTCATATTATTTTTTTCAGGAAGGAGACATGATCCATGCAAATGCCGACTTAGATATAGGTGAACGAAAAACGATAAGGGTCAGTCTTGTAGTTGAAGAATATCTATTCTTGCATGTGCGCAATGCGTACCTATTTTTATAATTTGAAATTACTAAGGTCAGTAAGGTGGTAATTGCGATCATTGCAGGTGCCTAAAGGACATGTATGGTTGTTAGGGGACAATATTGATAATTCAGTAGATTCCAGGACTTATGGACCAGTGCCACTTGGGTTGATACTTGGTAGAGTATGCTACAAAGTGAGTGTGGTTTTGTCTGTGGTCTTATAAAGCCTGGTTCACACCATTGAACTATCACACTAGTAATTCTGTCGGCCATTTTTCTCCTCCTGGCAAATGTGATTGAATGAATGACATGCAAAAGACTTGGAATGTTCTACTTCTGAAAAGCGGCTCTATATACTTTTGTGTGCGAGTTCACTCATTTGCATCCGTCAGAAACACAAAATCGCCGACAAAATTGCTAGTGTGAACCAGGCTTTAACATGAAAATCTTTCCCTTGATCAGACTGTGAGCATGAGTCATTCTATTTTAGACCGCCGCTCTACCCATTGAGCTATAGAATCAACGGGGATTAGATAGTCTTACGACTTATATCCAATTTAATTAAGTGCGACGACTTAACACCAGTGCAAGTTCAAATCCCGCTCGAGACTACGAACTTTTCGTAGTTATCTGCAGTGTCAGAGTAATATGAAACTATAGTTTTTCATATCTGCGCGTCCTTGGAGATAGGCGTACTGAGCGTTAAGTTGTCCCATAGAAATAGTAGATATCTATTATTTCTATGGGTTGTCCCGATAATATTTGGTTCACTTAAATTCAGTGGATAAAACTCGCTACCAATCCCCGTTGACTCGACGATCCTTCTATTTTGCTTCATTTTCCCCCAGACTACGTTTTGGTCTTAATCAATGCACAAACCAAAGCCTTGATAATTCTCGATGGAAAATACAGGAACTATACTTGCAATCTAGAACTTGATCTTTTTTTACTCTATAACATGCCCGTATTTTCCTCTTAACTGCATTTTTTATAAAGTGCATGCTTCATACTTGACTGTCAGTTGTGCATATGTCAGGGCTTGAAATAACGGCCGATCAACGATCAATTTTTATTTGATCGGAAAAAAGTCGTGATTGCCGATCACCATGATCGGGAACGTTGGAAACGTTATTTCTAGCCCTGTATGTCGTGTTTTTTATAGTTGTATCCATTTTCCGAATTTGGTCCTGTCAATTGAATGAAAATAGCAAAGTGTATTAAGGTAAGCATTAAACCATAATACAATTGCAAGGACTCCAAAGTTCAGATGAACGAAATCCAAGGTCAACTCATTGAAATATTTCAACAGAACTATACAGTATTATCATAATTACACTAGCTGCCCAGCTTAATACAAAACAATATGCCAGCAAAATATTTCAAACACCATTTGGTCAAAGCAAAAATTTCCGGTACCACTCATGACAACGCTTGAACATCATCCCAACTTCCCTTCGCATTTATTCTCATACTGTATATAATTAAAAACCACATGTGACATGAAATTCATTTTCAAGATGATAAATGGCATGGGCGTGATATAGAAGGTATTTTTTGCTGTAGCTGACACGTAAAACAATTCTAGAGCTATATGTTATGCCACTTTTGCGAAAGGTTGCCGACACGAATTTTCTGAATGACTATAATTCATGACCATGGGTCTCCGTCAGATTCATCTCTGAGACCATGGGTTCGATTCTCCTTCAGCATTCATGACATTCATGGAAGAAATCAGTCAACAGACAACACCTTGCGGCTGGAATTCGTGGATTTTCTCCTTGATATTCAGGTTTCCTCACACAATGGGTTAGGATACGTGATATTGATATACAGCATAAACGGCCGTGTTGCATAACATTAACAACATTAAAAATCATGCGTGTTGAAGATTACCACAAACTGTCACAAATGGAGTTTCTAACCCAGTCACCCTTCGGCAATCTGACGTCCGTATATTGATACAAAAGCCGCTTGTTTAAGCTCCCTTCCTGATATGTCTGCTACAACACGGAGCGAGTGCTTTATATAGCTTGTGAAACAGGATTTCAACAGTTATGTTTTAAGAAATTATTAAAAAAGAAGTGATTTTAGCTGAGAAAATCGAGGAAAACTGAAATGAATTATTAATACATTCTATACAAAGTAGATTTATAACACCACAAGAGTTAGGCGTAAAAAAAAACACCTGTGGTTCCGGTTCCCGACCGACCCTAATTTTTTCTGCCGACCCTATTATTTTTCAACGTGATTGACCGTGCGACCCTATTTTCTCCAGGTGGTTGCGGGCTGCTCATACAGCGTGCCAAAATGGCGTCTGTTGTCACACTAATTATTGAACCAAATTGCCTAAATTCGTCCATAGGAAATGCGCATCTCTAGTTAACATTGATATCGGGACTCTACTGCAAATCGCCCAGCAAAAAACCGCCAAAACCATGAAAAAAATATTCAAAAATTTTTTTTTTTATTTCCGACCTACCGACCCTAATTTTTTCACGATGTGAAACCGGAACCACAGGTATTTTTTTTACGCCTTAGCTGCATGTGGTTAAATACATATACAGGGTGTATAAAAAAAAAAAGGAGACCTTTAGAAATCAACCGTATCGTTAAAATTTGAATGCCTTTTCAATTGCACATATGCTGAACCGTAGTGCGTGAAATATTGATGGAGTGCATATATTAGAAAAAGGAGACCTTTAGAAATTGAAATAACGTTTAAACAAAAGACTGTCCGCTCCTGGGAACAATCTGCCATGCATACTGTACGTAGATCGCATGTTACGCACTCCTGAGCCTAGCAAAGTGCTCCAGGATTTAAATTATAACAATAGTTGATTTCTAAAAGGTCTCCTTTTTCTAATATATGTATGTACTCCATCAATATTTCACGCACCACGGTTCAGCATATGTGCAATTGAAAGGGCATTCAAATTTTAACAATATGCTTGATTTCTAAAGGTCTCCTTTGTTTTGATACACCCTGTATAATATATGATAATTTTTTGTGTGTTATTTTCAACTGTTCGCGATGACAGAAATTGCATTGCAGGTTGCACCAAAATTGCTTACATGCCCTTTATTCGATAAACATTTGACCTCATATGATGCAATCTAAAGTAATGTAATGTCTACGAAAGTGCTCGATGCAGAATCAGCAGAATGTAGTACCAGGGTGTACCAGTATGGTTTGCCAGGTAACCAGGTCCAAGAGATAAATTTTGACAATTTAATTAAAACATTTTCAGATGTTTCGGACTTTACGAGGGACTTTGTACTTTGCCCTCATAATAAAAAAATACTGACCTCGAAAATATCAGGCTGTGGGAAAATATCAAACCTCGGTCTTGCTGTATTGACCGAACGACAAAGACCTCGGTTTGAATGTTTTCAATAAAAGTAAATAGATCAGTTTAATATTAATAAGTTTCTGACCGAGAGTGAGGGCTGTACGGAAACATTACTAAATCATAAAATGATAATAACGATTACTAAAAACGTTAAATTTTGAGCTGCAAATTTCAGCCTCTGTACATGTAGGAATGCGTTTGTTTCATGCTGATTGGAGTTCTATAAAGCTAGTTGAAACTTTTTCCATGACAAATTTGCATGGACGAATATCGAATAGTTTGAACCAGGAAATGGTTGTTTATTTGGAAACTAGTGCCAGTCCACTTACTAGATCCCAGTGGTACAGCACGGTACGGTACAGTTTGAGAACAGTATTTAATTATTATTTTGAAAACAAATTTATATGACAGTTTTTTAGGATAAAATTTTACCATTAGGCTTTTTTGCTAGTTTTGGGTGGAAATTTCAAGCAAAATCTGTATTTTACATTCTATTTGCGTTGCTTGCTTTTATCAAAAATTAAATATCGATCTGACAGCTATATTATCTAAAATGACACAGTATTTCAAAATCCAAAATGATTTTTTCACACAAATTTTTGCCAAATTTTGCGTATATCTTGTTAGTTATCATGCATTGAAGAGAATTTCTATAATTAAACGGCGTTTAATTTTATGTACTCGTTGTCTGAAAGTAGGATAGACAAAACAAATTATGTGACTTTTTTTCTAAAAAGCAAAGGGCATATTTTCGTCAATATTTTTTAAATTGAATAACGAAATTATCATAAAACTCCATTCAATCGACGCCCAACATGTGTTCCAACATCATCGAACATTGTTGGCCTCGTTTGAACATTGTGTTGGGTAGTGTTGGCTGATTTTGGATCGGTTTTGACTGTTTAATGAAGGTGGCTACCTACACTTTTTAAAAATGGAAGATTTTCCGATTTGGACATGAATTTCTGAACAATAATAATTTGTTGAAAAACAAAGACTATCTGACTTGAATAAAACAATAACTATAGGAAGTTCGGAGTTTTTAAAAATATACTCCTAACAGCCGTTGCTATGGCAACAATGACGTTTCGATGTGACCGCGGTCTGTGACCCCCATTATTTATTTTATAACATGATTTATTTTAGTATGTTGAATCATTTTCGTGATTTAAAAAAAATTCTGTCATGCCAAAATTTTTTCAAGATCGGAAAATGTAATAATTCGTAGCAATTTTTTTATAAATCATAACCGAATGATTCAAAATACTAAACGAATTCTTTTCATGGAAAATGGTGGTAATCGGCCTCATTTGCAAGTTAAATAACTTCAAACCCAAAATATCGGCCATATTGAAGCGTCATTGTTGCCATAGCAACAGCAGCTACAAGCCCTTTTTTCCACAAAATCCAATTCTATGGTTATTATTTTTCTTATCGGACTTTCTTTGTATTTTAACATATAGCAATTGTTGGAAAATCAGGTTTAAATCGGAGATCTTTCATTTTCTAATAAACTGCAGGGAGGTAATTTTTTCTATGTCGCGTATTTGCGATGAAAAGTGATCAAAACCGAAAATATTTTTGGCGTACAAAATTGCTTTGTTTTAGCTCTATTCTCTAGTTTATACAGTTAGCTACCTTTTTAAATGCATTTGCCGGTTGAGAAACATGAAATGATAGTAAAAATTGCCAAGTCAAATACACTTATCAATGATGCTTTAAAAGTGACGCCATATTTGCAGCAATATAAGCAAAACGTACTGAACTTCAGACATAATTTTCTCTTTGCCATACCATTTAAAATCTCTTCATTTTAGCTTTATTTTACAGATAAAGCACTAAACATACTTTTTAAGTTTGTTTGCCAATTGTTCTACGTATCAAAAAATAAAAATGTTGAATGCAGTCATAATCGCAAGTGGTATATTTTACTCATTAGTTTTGAGCGTGTGTTACGTAACATACAAAAAAATTCTCATAAAATTATCTGTCCAGTACTGTTGGACGATGTTAGACAGATAAAAAATGCACAATCTAGCTGTCAAGATGGTAAAAAAATCGGTGCATTTCATCATTTTGAACCCTGGAATCTGGCTCCCACAATAGACAACTTGCATGTTAGACAAATTTTTTTATCTAGGTAGAAAAAAGTAAACTCCCGTAAAGAACTTATTAAAATCAGTAAAATTGCGAAATTTGGTTATACGAAATGTTGTAAAATACAGAAAATATACTAGCCTTGCGAAGTTTGCATATTTTCAGTACGTTTGCATTACGTGCGGAAATTGTTACCATTTTTGAGCCGAAAATGGTAACAATTTGCGCACGCAATACAAATATACTGAAAATATGCAAACTTCGCAAGGCTATATTTTCTGTATTTTACAACATTTCGCAACCAAATTTTCATTACGTTCTTTTTAACTGTTGTCTTTGATTCCCTTCTCTTTACTTAGATTAAAATTTAGTCTAACATGCAAGTTGTCCATTTTTTTAAACAAAACGCCTCAGGTCAAAATATGATTCATGAAAAAACCTGTTTGGAATACATTTAAAACAAGACAAAACTTCTGATGTAAAACCAGCCGAATGGATAAACAACATCCGAATCTTGCCCTTGACTTTCATATCCAGCAAAGAAAAAAAAACGTAGGTAAAGTAAAGTTCATGGGTACAAATTCCAGTGGACTGGCCAGGTAGTGATGTGTATAAATTCGGTTGAGTAGGTTAGGTTTTGTCATAGGACAAGAGGACCTCGACCAGTCAACATGAAAGTCTTGTCTGTTCTTTTGTTCTGCCTGAGCGCCGCTGGTAATGTATTTTATAATGTTCTTGTTGAACAGTGTTTAGTTTAATTATACATTAAATGCTGCATAAAATCTTCTTTAACATAGATTAATTTGTACTTGAAACCTTACTACTTCTATAGTTTCATATTTTTGGCAATCATATTTTTCCTTTTAATGCTTACTGAAATATTTTTCTTTCTTGTATTTCTATAGCGGCTCTCCGTGTCGGTAAGTATTGTTTGGTTATTTTCATATTTTACTTTATTATCTTAGACTACAGTATATTCACACACTATTGAAACGCTTGATCGTGAATGTAATTTGTTCGGGAAACCAGTGAAGCAAATTTGATATTCTATACCTTTCATCAGATTTCGAAAGAAACCAGTGGTTGACTGGTACTAGAATGCGTTTGAATTCTGTTATTATAGTGTCAGACCCTTTCCCATCGTGTCGGTAATATATTAATCAAATTCTCTTCGTTTAGAATTCGTGCGTAACAGGCGATATTCGTACGATTATGTTGGCTGGGTGGCACACGGAATTGCAGAAGCATTGGAAAAGGATTTGGCGTTGAAGATCAGAGCAAAAGCTCATTTTGATTTCCTTAACAATGGATACATCAGGATGACGGTAGGTTGAGATATAACTTCCCGACGGAGGGCTCTCGCTCGGAACGTCGAAGTTCTCCTGGTATTTTTCAGGTAGTTGTATCCCTATCAACCGAATTTTTGTGAGATATGTCTTCCTTTCATATATATGTAAA
This sequence comes from Paramuricea clavata, assembly GCA_902702795.2. Classification (NCBI taxonomy): domain Eukaryota; kingdom Metazoa; phylum Cnidaria; class Anthozoa; order Malacalcyonacea; family Plexauridae; genus Paramuricea; species Paramuricea clavata. The sequence continues at coordinate 5,627 of CACRXK020000161.1, read as the reverse complement.
TGTTGAATAGGAGTTCTAGGTAACACATTTTGTATCGTATAAGCCTCATAACAAATCGAGTCTTCTAATAAGCAGTTTGTTTATCCTGAACATTATTTGAAATGAATAAACACTAGCTGAGATTTAGTTTAAGAGTTTAGATTTAGTTGTTCCTATTTTACTAATCAGTATTATACTCTAAATCAGTTTGGCGATTTCACTCAGCAGCCTAACAAGTTATTTATTTGTACATGATAAAACTCCTCTACTCTGTCGTTCAGCGGTCAGAACACTACACCAGAATCGTATAGGGCCGCTAGTTTGATTCGTTTTGAGGGCCTGTATAGTTACATTTTTCACAACCCTTCTCGGTTGGTTCGAAATTTACATCCAAAGAAACTTTAACAATTTGCATTTTTTTTCTTCCACAGTTGGAAGGTGTGAAACTGGTCAAAGTAGTGGACAAACTTTTGTACAATGATCGCGTTGAAACGAGAGTTGGCGAAGAAAAACCATTAGAAGATGTGAACGCACGCCTTCAGCAATGCTTGCATCTGCCAATCAGGTTTCGGTCTAAGTTGGGTTTTGTTGAGAAGGAGATTATCACTGAGAAGGGCGTGCCGGAATGGTGCGTGAACATCCAGAGAGCTATTGTTAACCACATGTACTTGCCCATTCAGGATAATAACGAGAAGTACCAGACCCGTGAGAATGAGGTATGGAAGACTGATGTTAATTTAGGGTAATTAAGAATGTTGATTACGCATGTTAATTAGGAATGTTCATTAACAATGATAGTATTCCAAAGGTCGTAGGTTCGATTCCCACCGTGGCCGGGTATATTTTTCAAGCTCGCCCGGTGTGGATATACACTCACAGTAACATCACAAACATCATATTCACCTGAGTACACAACACCAGCACAGAAAAAATGATAATAAGGTATTGAAAATAAGAATGTTTATTTAAAATGTTAACAAAGATTTTAATTGGGAATGTTGTTTAACACTGATAATTGAATGTTTAAATTAGGAATATTAATTAAGATTGCTAATTAAAAATTTTATTAAGATTGTTAATTCAGAATGTTAATTAAGAATGCGTTATTTAGAATGTTAATTAAAATGTTTATTAAGAATGTTAATTAAGAATGCGTTTATTAAGAGTATTAATTAGGAATGTTAATTAAGAATGTTTGTTGAGGATTTCAGTTGAGAATATTAATCAAGAATATTACTAAAGCCTTGCTTCCCTTTGTTACCAGCTGTTGTCGCCATCACGACCATTACCACTACCATCACCGCTATTATCATCACAACAACCAATGTCATCACCACTGTCATCACAAAAAATACCATCATAAAGACCATCACTGATGGTCACTACTATCACCATCATCACCTTATTCACCACCGACCATTACCACTACCATGCACCATCATCACCATTGTTATCATCACAACAACCAATGTCATCACCACTGGCATCACAACAAATACCATCATAAAGACCATCACTAATGGTCACCACTATCACCATCATCACCACTATTATCATCACAGCAACCAATGTCATCACTACTGGAATCACAACAAATACCATCATAAAGACCATCACTAGTGGTCACCACTATCACCATCATCACCACTATTATCATCACAGCAACCAATGTCATCACTACTGGAATCACAACAAATGCCATCATAAAGACCATCACTGATGGTCACTACTATCACCATCATCATCACTATTATCAGCACAACAACCAATGTCATCACTACTGGCATCACAACAAATACCATCATAAAGACCATCACTGATGGTCACTGCTATCACCATCATCATCACTATTATCAGCACAACAACCAATGTCATCACTACTGGCATCACAACAAATACCATAATAAAGACCATCACTGATGGTCACTACTATCACCATCATCATCACTATTATCAGCACAGCAACCAATGTCATCACTACTGGCATCACAAGAAATGCCATCATAAAGACCATCACTGATGGTCACTACTATCACCATCATCACCACTATTATCAGCACAGCAACCAATGTCATCACTACTGGCATCACAAGAAATGCCATCATAAAGACCATCACTGATGGTCACTACTATCACCATCATCATCACTATTATCAGCACAGCAACCAATGTCATCACTACTGGCATCACAAGAAATGCCATCATAAAGACCATCACTGATGGTCACTACTATCACCATCATCATCACTATTATCATCACAGCAACCAATGTCATCACTACTGGCATCACAACAAATACCATCATAAAGACCATCACTGATGGTCACTACTATCACCATCATCACCACTATTATCAGCACAGCAACCAATGTCATCACTACTGGCATCACAAGAAATGCCATCATAAAGACCATCACTGATGGTCACTACTATCACCATCATCATCACTATTATCAGCACAGCAACCAATGTCATCACTACTGGCATCACAAGAAATGCCATCATAAAGACCATCACTGATGGTCACTACTATCACCATCATCATCACTATTATCAGCACAGCAACCAATGTCATCACTGCTGGCATCACAACAAATACCATCATAAAGACCATCACTGATGGTCAGTTGGTCACTACTATCACCATCATCATCACCACCGACCATTACGACCATCACCTCCGCCACTATTCCCACTATAATCCCTTCTTAACCAACATTTCTATGATTTTTCAGGTGACCGTGCTAGGAAAGTGCAAGACAGCTTACACTATCATCAACGAGAAGCCGTATTACAAAGTGAAACGAGTCGTCGACCTTACCAACTGTGCAGACAAACCACGGGTTTGTCAATTCAGTTTACCCAACACAGATGCCTTTTACCAAAAGCGAGTGGTAAGTGATACGTTTCTCTTATAGCCAGGTAGAAAAAGTGTCGGACCACTGGACCATTGGTCCCAGAAATGTTTTGAGTTCCCAGAAATTATTTTCCCAAGAAAGAAAAATTGTACTAATTTAGATAAAAGGAGAAATTCAGAGGAAAATTCACACCATGCAGATTATTAAGGTCATCAAGTTTAGATTGGTGTCAGATTAAGATTAGATTAGGGTTAGATTAGGGACGGGTCATTATTTATGGCAGGGGGTGGCACCGAAGAGAAAAGGGTTGGGTAAACAAAATTTTGAGCAAGTAAAAGGTTGGGTAAATGAAAAACAAAACAACTCAAGGGTTTGGTAATCAAAAAATTTATTGTCATTTCCAAAGCATGACTCACTGAAATATTGGAGACTGAAAAGCAATGTCAACAGTCATATGTCAATACAATATGTGAATCACTATCTCGGATCATTTTCCGATTTGTGAACTCATGTCACAGAAATGATAAAGGACATGTGTGACAACTGAATGGTATTCTTTTGTAAAGTTTTTGGCCAGAGGTGGGTATTTATTTTTTAATTGATATTTGAGGTTGGGTAATCAAATTTTTTGCCACAAAAAACATTTCTCTTCGGTGCCATCCCCCCCCATAAATAATGTCCGGTCCCTTAAGATTATATTAGGGTTAGGGGTTAGAGTTGGGGTTAGATTAGTGTTAGGTTCATCTATCCAATTTTACAATTTACAATTTTATTAAAATAAAAGAAATACAAAAGGAAATTTTAAATAACCCACCCGAGAGCAATCTCGTACCCAGAGCAATGCCTGTGCGCGGGCTAGGAAGGCATTGGCTCTGGGGAAATTGACAACCGGAACCCCTAAATTTAGGGGTTCCGGTTCTTTGTCGGCATGCACTATTGATAAACGTTAACCAATCACAGCACAGGAAAAATTCAATTTCCCCAGAGCCAATGCCTTTCTTACCTGCGCTCAGGCATTGCTCTGGGTACGAGATTGACCCGAGAGAAAACCCACGATTTTCGGCAGAGCGTTGACTCTTTTCACATGAGTCCATAGCGAGAATCGAACCCACGTACTCAGAGGTGGAAGGCGCTTGTTCTCATGACTGCGCCACCGAAGCCCGCTGTCAAAGATGCATTTCAACAAATTCAAGAAAAAGTTGACTAATATTTTTATACTTTTTCGCAACATAGGGACGTGGAACAGCAAAGGTGTTACCAAACTTTGTACGAAATGCCGCATACATGCATTACGATCTCGACGGTGATGCAACCAAGGGATTTATAATCCGTAAAGTGGTCAGTGAACATGTTGCCGAAATGACATTGAATGGAGATCAGTACCAGGCTGGCAAGGCTGTTGCAGCTCATTCAAAGTAAAGCCCTTCATTCCTATTGCTCAGACTCTATAACGAGTTCTGATTGGGTAGGCCATGTACAACGTTCGTAACGATTGGCTCCTGCTACAAGCAGGCGTTGGCTTGAATTAGCCTTTCTCACGCCGCCATTTTTGCGTGGCATTTCAGTCGAAGTCTGCGAGATAAGTCCACATAACAGCGACTTTTTATAATTTTTTGGACGAATGATGGTAAATTTGCTTTGTAAATGGTTAGTTTATTTTGAAAAATTGCTTTTCACATTGTTTTAATTGTCTGCATTGGTTAACGAGAATTGGATGCCACCCAAAAGTGGCGGATATTCGTCATCGTGAGAAAGGTTAATTCCCTTGGGGAATACCTCAGTTTGATAAATTTTACTAAAGTCCTCATATTTATGCAAAATCTAATTTATGAACTTTCTAAGGATTGAAGATTTTATCTGATATGAAAAACAATAAGCTTTTGGGTACTAAAATAAGTCAAACCAATGAGTGACTGGATGGTTTGAAGAATTGCTGGATTCTCGGAACAATGAAAAGACAGTGGACATTCCAATCACTGAATCGTGACTGGAAGACTTTCATTTGACTGTGATTTCCAATTTTCTTTTCTAGACAAGAGTTAACGTTGTGTGCCAAGGCCCAACCTATCCCAGCCGGAGCAAAGGGTAAAGTTTGTAATTCATTAAAAACTATAAATTGCCATTTCATATCTACTACAAATCTATAATGTAGGTTTGCTTCAAGTTGGTCGTCTCAGAGGTAGTGTATATAGTAATCATTTCGATTTTATAATTGAATTTTTCCAGTGATCAAAGTTGAACAGAAACGTGGTGGATTGCTGTTTATTTTTGATCAGGATAAGACTGATATTGAATCGGCTGTTGGACAAGCAAATTTTCTTCGACAGGTAGGATTCAGCGGCCTTGCTTTGTAGAGAGATTTAGATTTGTCTTCCACTACCGCTACCATTAAGGAACTACATGGGCGGATTTACTGGGGACGGTTAGGGGGGTTAACCCCCCCCTAGAATCTCTAACTCCTCTTATAAAGTTTTCAACCCCACGAAAATTTCGCTTCACCCCTCCTATTTTGTGTGAAAGTCTTTAACCCTAACCCCTGCCGAAGCTCGCTCAGGGGTGCCGCTTGTACCCCACTAGAATTTATTCCACCACTCCTTTTAAAGAAATGAAAATCCGCCCTTGAGGGACTATTAACCAATCAGATGCGTTTGATATATCCGATTAACCAGTCAGATGCGTACTAAGTCAGTGCGTGGTAGTGGTAGTGGTAGTGGAAGTCAAATCCGAACCTCTCGTATATATGGAACGTAGGACTTCAGCTCAAAAAATTGAAAAGTTTGTAGAAGGTAT
>CACRXK020000160.1:0-107252 GCA_902702795.2 Paramuricea clavata | reverse complement strand
TGCGCCACGCAATTTTTTCTACCACGACCCACATCCGATCCATTTTTTCCGACAGCGTTGTAAACTTTTTTTTTCTTCCTTTTTTGCGGTACCTGTTGTGCTTTTGGCACATAATTATTTGGAAATATATACAAACTAATCGTCGTACTTCAACCATCATTAATTACTTCCTGTGCATTGCTTTGCATATGTCTTTCAAAAATATCAAAAAACATATCAACATTAAAATCGGAAACGTTTAAAATAGCTGTTGAAAATGCTGCATGTGGTGCATTAGAGATATAAAAACGTGCTTTATCCATCGATGAACTAGCTATATAATTCATAGTGTTAATTAAATAATTAAATATTTCACGAAGGCTAGCATAAAATTCAGGAAGCATTCTCATATTTCCAGCACCTATTCTAACATTATAAATGTATTCGTTGTACCCACAACGACGTTGTGTCTGTATTTGATATACGCGAAACGCGTTTTTAGGTATTTGAACTTTTTTCCTATTTTGTTCGACGATACGCGCAACCTCCTGAATATCTCTATCTTCCACATTGTAATTTCTTTTTTCCGTCGAGTGTTTTGTCATATTTCTTTGCAATTTATTTTCGTGAGCCGTTTTAGCAATATCGGCAATACTCTTTGGAGTGATTTCAATACGCATTTTATCGTTATTAACTCTTACCATGTCTATAATTTCTTGTAGATCATCATGGTTTAATTTTCGATGTTTTCGTTTGCCACCACTACCGTTGGCGTTCTTCCTTTTCGACGATGTCATTGTATACAACAGCAAGTTGTGTATTCGTTGTTTTCTTCCAGAAAGTCCTCGTTGTCAATGTTTTGTCCCCCACCATCTACGCCTTCTTCACCCACAACCACAGCACTACTCCTATTTATAAACACACAACACACTTTAATAAGCGGCTTATCACCACCTGCAAAAAATTTACTCAAAGCGGACAGACCCATTTCAACATTCGTACAAAGCACAGCGTAAAAATGAGCAGCGATGCTTTAATACACATTACTATATATCTTGAAAATGAGTGTAGTGAGAATAACAAAGATAAATACACACCTTCATATGAAGTTTCAGAAGATAACAGCGATCAAATGATTTTTTCCCAACATATTTTTCCCGAAGCATTCGCAGATTGGCTCAAGGATGGTGGACATATAATTGATGTGTCGCCGTTGGATATACGTACTCGCTTAACAGTGCTTAAGCAATCACAAGGCATGACGTCGTATGTGGAATCTAAAATAAACAGAATAGCTGATTATATTGAAAATAACATTGAAAAATATATTGGGGTCGTGGTTGTCTTTTAAATGTCGAAAAAACGTCGAAAATTTATTTAAATTTTTTAAACAATATATACGACAAACCGCGAACCAAAAAAAATAATCAAAGTATTCGAAAATCACAACAATGTGTTGCTAACACTCTAAAAGATAAACAGTGTCGTAAACGTACTGCGAATACCGAAAAATGCTGGATTCATCTTGCCAAACAAAATAATTTACGTATTAAACCCTCAAAGATTATTGGTGCAGGAAAAGGGTTATACACATGGAAAAACAAAATTCCGCGGGGTAATACCATCGGCAAATACACGGGAAGACAAATAACAAAAAAACAATTGGATCAACATTACGGAAACAACGTGACAGCAAAATAATGCAATTTGTAACCGTCGCAGACAATGTATCGACTCAAATTATACCACAGATGGTGCGCCACGATTCGCTAACGACGCTCGCAAAACACCCTTTCAAAACAATGCTAAAATAAAAGGTCGACAAATATTTCGTTTAAAAGCTAGTAAAACTATACCCCCCAATCAAGAAATTTTTACATCGTATGGTCCAGAATATTGGCAATAAATACCTGCAATACTTTAATAATTTTATCAGTTTCCAACATGGCACGCACAAAGCTACCCGATCTTAACGCAATGCCAAATCTTAAAAGAAAAACGGATGCCATACGCAAAAAGCAATTACAATTACAGCAAATGTTGTTAAATCCAAAAGTGTTTCTACGACAATACATGGGGGCGAAGAAGAAAATAGTAAAACAAAAAGCTGTCAAACGTATACAAGATACCGATCGCGCATGATTTGGGACACAACGCGGTGGACAAATACGGTGGACAAATACGGCGAACAAGAAAGCCTATTAATAAACTTCCAACAGTCTATCAATATTATCAATAAATTTGTAGAAATATTTAATAAAAAACTAATACATTACCTTTGCTTATTCCTTCTCTGTCTTGAATTCATCTGCGCACGATGTTTTAAATGACATTTTCATTAACCGATGCAATTTATACAAAACAATCTTGCAGACAAACACGCTTATATACACTATTTTTTATTTGTACCCTATAAGGAAATCCGCCACACCCGTTATTTAAAATTATCCGTCGTTATTATCCATATATGGGTGTGTTTAAATTTTGGACGCTTGTAATTAAAGAATAATAACTTTGACATTATTATATTAAAATAACCTACACAATTTTAAATTTGGTCCCACGCCATATTAAAAAACTCGCTACGCACTTCATGAGCGTGCAGTCAATAATGATCTAAAAAATTGTTTACCCGCATATTATACCCCGTCAATGGGTAACCTATCTAGCGCATCAGCATATCCGCATATTTTACGACCTGCCTTTAAATGTACACAAAGTGTATAATCTTTAGTTTTCATAAAATTCTTTAATAACGTTATGTAAGGTGCCATATCATCTTCTAAAGCTCGATTTCTACCACCCAATGCAAAAACACCACGCTCTTTAATTTCCGACTCGGGAAGATCATGATGCAAACATAGCAACCATATTCGTAAATGAGGTAAAACCATAGGAAGTTGTACACATTCTAGATAGGATGCCTGAAATTCAACATCGAGCAATTGGCGTTCGCAATTTTCTCATATTTACATGGTCAGCAAATTGAACAATGCCAACAATTTTTGTGCACAATTGTAACTCATATTGTAAATATTTAAGAAAGGTCATCCCTATTTCTTTTCATACTGTTTCCAAACTATCCCATTTTACACTATTAAACAGCAGTGATATAGACGCGACGACATCTTTTAAAAAATGTAAAATGTTTTTTATTGCTTTTAATTTTCTAGACTTTATTTACTACGTAATATAACACTACTACTACATTCCATACCCCTATATAGATAATACTATCAATGTTGCTGAAAAAAACGGTTCAATAATATCCCTACAAATATTTATGTCTTTCTTCGATTGTAATGGCCCCAAAGTTTTTAACGGTGCATTATATGAATCTCGACGCATAACAACAAAATCACCGTCCAAAATATATGAAAAACAGGGCACACCACTGGGTAAAACCTTATCTGCACTATCGGGCTCATTTATGTTTGCTAAGGGATCGTGTTTAACTAATGTCGTACAAATCATTTCAACCAATGTATCCACATACATATTACAATGTCGGCACACTAACAAATGTTTCATTATTAATTTTAAAAATTTACCCGTAATTAATTCATCATTAAATTTAAATATTTTTTCATGGACTGACAAAACATAAAGTACCTCACGCTCTTTACCATACGGCTGGGCATACAAACGTACACTATCATATAATTGTTTGCCATTTACAAATATACCCACATCTAGAAACACATCGTGAATGTCTGTTGAACATTCGCCTACACCAATATGAAAATAATTTTCAAAGGGAACATATCTGTTATCCACCACAGCATACTCGGATTTGATACTAACATTTTCACGTCGAACAACCATCATACTCCCACGCACCAAAATTTGTCTACAACAAAATTTTTCACAGCCAAATACATGCACCAAGAATCGTTTTCATAGCGTACATAAATATAGTACAACCACTCAACAGGAATTATATAAAATATTTTGTTTGTATTGATGTCATCATCATTTTGTTCTTCTTCTTGTTCACAATCCAACCCGATCAAGCAAAAATTTGGTGTATTTTTATCATATAATATCACATCGCACACTCCCACGAGATTACCCTTTAACCACAATAAAGATTGGGATTTAACACCATTCTCTTTATCTTCATAAATAGACGCACCTCTGTAATCTCGAACACGAATTTCTCTCGTACCCAAATCTTGCGGTTTTTGGTTATACAAATATCTACATGTTGCATATAATGACCATAACACTGGGTCGTAATAATAATTTTCAAGTAATTCCCCCAACGCTCTTAAATTTAATGGTACATCCAAACAACTCATACCGTGGTTAAAAATTGTGAAAATAACTTCACTTCGTGTCCGCTACAATGATATTTACCTGTAATATGATACCCACAACACTCACGCTTGACACCGTATTTTAACAATAAGCATTCATACTTTGGACACCCCAAAATTTCCATATTAATACACGAAACACCTAGCATATTAACAAATTACGTTCGATATTTCCACCCTTGTAACCCACCAAATCATTTCGCTATACAAATAAAAATTATCGTCAATACACCGTCTTTCAATGGGTAGTCCGTGTATTACCCTTATTTGGTAACGCACCCCACAATCATTTTCATCAAACAATTTGGTGTTTGGAATGTAAATCTGATACGTTGTAACAATATTTGTTGATCTACACAATACGGAAACTTCGCGTAAAAAAATTTTTTACGCCATGTGTATGCTTCGCAGTCTATAATGTGTGTTATACACGACTTTAAATCATTACGTGCATCTCGAACATTTTTCAACACTTTCTCATTTATTTCACAATGCTGAAGTTGAAAAAACGCATCCATCTCAACACACGCCACACAATACAATAAAAAAATTTAATACTAGTTCCACTCTTCTAACTTTTCTCTACTAATACAAGTACATACACTACTACTATAACAATTACACGCCTCGTCCATATTCACAATTACACGCTTCAGTCGTTGCAAATAAAACAGTATTTTATAAACTAAATGCGGCGAAATTAATACACTATGTGCACGTTCACAAATGTCTACAATTTTATCAACAGCGCGATCGTCAATGTCTTTAGATATATACATATATTCATTCATAATAAAAATTATTTTTCGATATAAATCACGAAACCCTAAAAAAACTGTAACATCATGTTCACAATGTTCAAAGTCTACATTGTAACCTACCGTCCGCTTATATATACCCTCATCACACGTATCATACCCATACTTTATAGTAGTACAAGCTAAACTATGGGCATAAACATCTTTATTTTGCCCCTTTAAAGTTGTATAAATACTTATTATACGGTTCGGTTCATCTATTACACATTGTGTTTCATACAACCATTTGTCCACGTCATTATACAGTCGGTCATAGCACATTAAATTGTACCCGTACAGCGTCCAACTCATTTTTTTCAATAGTCTAAGAGGTTTCTTGTCCTTCGAGCATCGGGGTTCCAAAAAGCACTGCATCGCTACAGAACCTACGGGCGTCCCCAAATACTTCCACACACGAATAGGGTATCAGACAATAGCATTCATTCGAAAACCCACCACATTTACAATTACATCAGCAAAAGTTGAGCACAGTTCTTTGCAAATGTATTGCACACTTTAAAAACTGTGTCAATCTAAGCGACAAACACACATCTAGATTATCCAAAACAGTTTGTTGTATTTTATCCTCGTGATATTCGTAATCGTGTAAAACAATCGACACAATTTCATCCAAAAGCTGTAGGACACGTGGTTTTGCACTATTGGAATCATACAACTCTTTCAATGTAGTACACCCTTTTAGAGTAACAATAGTACGTTGCGTGCCCAGCATGATATATTGCTCTTTACGACCTTTAAACCTCTGGGGGTACACACCGCAAACTATTGTCGCTGTTGTAAAAGCATGCGCCATCCAGTCGATCACACCATCACTAATTTCACGCTCTCCCGAAAATAAAAACCTATAGTCATAGTAATAAATGTAATAATTTGCGAGCTTTTGTATGCGGTCCCCCAACAATAAAGTAGTAGTGTTAAATCTTGAAATAGTTTCATGGTACCAATGTAGCATTAAAGAACGATTAAACAGTTGTCTATACCCATCATACACTTTTTTATCATTTTCAACGTGTTGAATATTTATTAACTTTTCATCCCATTGTACATACTGAAAAGGACGACGAAATAACAAATTACAATTTTGAATACTTTTCAATACACAACAGTTACAGCTCATAAATAATCAATTTTTAATTCCTTCGACTTGTTTCTACACTCAAATTGCTTTTGAAACTCCAATATCAGTGCGGGTGAATAAAGTATTTTTGTATGTACGTCATACCCCCTAATGTCCCCCTCTAATATTTCAGACAATTCTATATTTAAATATTCCTCTATTTGTGCCGCTGTTATATCCGTAGAAATAATTTTCAAATTAATACACTTATCTTGTATATATGCCAAAGAAACATCATATAATACAAATTTGCCCCGACATGTAACACCAATCACCCACTCATAAAAATTTCTCATTTCCACCAGATACACATATTTCAACACGCGATATATCGTATCGTTTATAAACAACTGACTACCCGTTGACAGAGAGTTGGACCAAAAATTTGCATCATACGACAAAACCATACAATCAATTATTTCATCATCTTCTTTAAAATAGGATTTTATTATCTCAGATCTAAAAAACATATATTATATTATTCTAAATGTTCTACACATTTCTCTTATAACGTGGGGCGAAACTAATATACGACAAGCGTTTAAAATCAATTGTTGCAAATTCTCAACATGTTCTACAGAATACTCATTGTCATTAAAATAACCCGTTAAAGTATGGATTATATCTCGCATTACATCTGCACTATCACCATCCCCATCACAATAAAATAATTTCCAATGTTTCCATTTCCAATCATTAAATGGACTATTTAATTTATAGTTCGTTAATTCGTCGCGAGTTAGTCTCACGCTCACAATATTAACTGCATCTTCTATATATGTTTTTACCCCCACATACATATAACCCATTACATTGCAATACATTGTATCTTTATGAAAAATGGAAATGCTTGGCCCATAATTCACAACTTATTCGGGATAAGATCCATGCAATGCGTTATACACCGCAACAATCTTTGTCGTCGGACAAAACATCTTGTAAATCGTGTCATGTTCCCACTATTTTTAAAAAAAATAATTAAAACTTACGCCATTTTTTCAATTCCAATATTTCAGTTTATTTCAGTTATACCTTTTCATTCATACTCTGCTTTTTCACAATAGTACAATTTGTCCCAGTTTTTATTAAACATGAATAACAATTCTAACGTTTTTTTAGGTCCAAACAATAGATAGCACAAATATACAAAAACCATAGCGATCACCACACGCTGCCAAACACTAACCATCTAGAAAAACACAATTTACATTCCATTACCAAATTTGGATAATAACACATCAAACCACATTATTACACAAATCTAAAAAATACACAATTAAAATTCCATACCCATATGTAGATAATAACGTCAAAGACTATATTATTACGAACACCGTATAAGGACAATTACACGTCATAAACGAAAAATACTAATAAACCCCCAATATCAACTACATATTATTACACAAACAGCCTTCGAGATGGCCACAACAGAATTTATACAGTTCGTTAATTACATGGGTATAAACTTATCGGAAAGCAATATGATTATATACACAAATTTGTATGTTAATTTCGTGCAATTTCAACCAGCAATTTTTTGTGAAAACTTTGCTGAAAAATTCATATTGTGGAAACGTTTATACGACGAATACAAAGCTACACAGGATCAAATCATCAACACCGACCTTTTCAATACACCACCAGCAGATCGCCGAAAACTAAAACCCTCAACGACGCAACTACCCGAAGAATTATCGAAACTACGCACCGAAGATGAAACTAACCTGTTTCAAAATTTCACACTGAAAAATGAAAGCCCTGAAACAAAAAACGATTTCACACCAGTACAGCCCGCAGAAACACTCAACAGCCCCAAACAAAGCGACGCTACGTTGTTGGACACAACGGATAATATTATGGCTAATATACCCGTCGCCGAGGTCGTCAAAGAAATTGAACAATCTTTTACAAATGACAATCACATAGTCACGCTCGAGAATATCACACCTATTTCATCCCCTAGCAGTGAAAAAAATATCGAACAAATTCCTGCAACTAACACGGATATCGAACCAAGCTTATCCCCGAATCGTGGAATAAATATCGAACAAATTCCCGCAACAAACACTGGTATCGGACCAAGCTTATCCCCTAGTCGTGGAAAAAATATCGAACAGATGAAAATTATATTCGAAACTGAAACTTCCGTGGAAACCACCCCAAGTAAACCCGTACCCACCCCAAGAAAACGAAAGCGAAAGGAACCATCTGAAGAGCTGGGACCCGGACCTGGTCGACCAACAAAAGATTCGGCAATGCTTTGCGATGCCAAAAACGTAGGTTCGGGAAACGATTCTGGAAACGACGACGAGGCACAACTATCACTTCGCGAAGTAACGCTAATGAGTGGAAACGGTGCAGTTCGAAAAATAAACCTTTTGACGAAATACGAAAAAGACATTAAATGTTTTCATATAAAACATTATGCTTCGTTAAGAAAGCATTTGAAACCATAAAACAACAAAGACAAAAACTGAAAAAACTTAATTACCTGGAACAAAACGAATATATATATATATAGTAGCTAATATATATATATATATATATATATAGTAGCTAATAAAGGCCGATTCTAGGACAAAATGGTTAATACTTCATGTAAGGCAAATTATAGTGGATTCGGACAAGTATGGGCATGCCCGGAATTGGATTCCCGGAATTCCGCCTTCCCAGAATAGAATCGATGACGTCACTTCCGGTTGCCCAATTCCCCGCGCCGCCCTAGGGGTCCTCTACCTACTGGTTACCTCCCCCATCCTCGCGCATCCGTGGTCACGAACACGCAAGCACCCCCGCACGCATACGCATGCTCTGACAATTTTGTCGGAAATTCCTGTGGGTGTTGACCCGATGAATTTCACCGTCCGCGACATCCTCCGCGGGCCCGCCGCATCCCGCACGCTTGTTGAGGTTTTCGGTGGAGATTTTTTTTTGACAGAATCAACTTATAAGCAATTAAAATTGTATAATAAATAACCATGTCAATTACCAGAGTATCAGACTTTTCCGGAGACTCGTTCAAATTTGTGGGCCCTGTCAAGGACAGGTTTGGATCCGAGAGGATCAGACTTGTTGCGGAGGGTGGTGGTCCACTGCTACTTAGGCTGAAGAATTGTTTAGCCTATGGAATCAACAAGAACAATAAGTTCGGAAAGGACAACTACACAATTCCGTTGGCAGTTGGACTACACACGGAATTCATATCAGCTCTGGAAGTATTGGAGAAGAAGTGTGCAGTAATGGTTGGTAAGCCGGGTACCAACGTGATGAGATGCTTCTATCGGAGTGGGAAGCAACCCGTCCTGTATGCAAAGATCGATAAGACTACGGTGATGTATGGAGAGGACGGGGACATGAATCCGATGGAGGAGCATGACGAACACTTCTGCCTAGATGCTTTGATTAGGATTTCGAGCATATACCTATCCGGAAACACGACTTCCGTTCAGGTTAAGCTTCAGGAGGCAAAGTATCTGAGGGTAAAGGTTGCAGAACCGTGGAAGAGGCTTCTGTAGATCCGATTAAATTTTAATGTTCCTTCGGATATTAAAATCAGTTTGTTGGGATTTCTATTGCCTTAGGTCCTTGTGTCCTATTGCCAAGGTGTGTATTCCAACTTCGCAGATGATACGTTTGTCGTCGCTTGCCGATAGGGCCACCTTGACGATCCTTTCGGTATATATTTCGTGTAGCCTGCTTCTGAAGACGTTCATTCCCCTCCACTGTTTCTCACCGCTGAAGAGGCATTCCTTATAGTTGTTGAACGTTATTTCCTTTCTAATGGTTGTCTTCTTGACGCCTTTACATTTCTTTTCTTCCTTTCCGTCTTCTGCCATTTTGTAGGCGTACAGTTTTGCCCTGAGTCCTATGAACTCTTCTATCTGTTTTTCTCCTGTTTCCGATTTCATCATTCCGATAACCTTCTTGTTTATTCCGGTCGGAATTCCGGAGGGGTGGTTTTTGCCAATGTTGCTGGTATCGAATTTTTCGTAAACATCTTTGGAAATGTCCTTGAGGAAGTCCTCGGTGGTGATTTCGTAACACAGGGAGTCCGTGTCTGTGAATAGGAGTTCGGCATTGTTTTCATACATCGGTTTGATGTAGTTATAATGAATGTCATACGTGAGGGTTTTGCTAATGTCCAGGATACTCATTCCGAGGTAGATGGTTTTTTTCAGTGTTACGGAGGTCCTCCTCATGTGAACTGCCACCAGATTTTCCGAGAAGATGGTTACCGACTTGAAGTTGTGCTTTTTCGATAGCTTGTTCCATTTCTTTTCGTCGTTGACCATTCTGATGTCGACTCTGTTCCTTACGTTTTCCATGGTCTTTCCGAATACGGAGTTGTTCATGAGCTTGAAGATATCTTTTTCGAAGTCTGCGGTTCCTTTGGTAAGAAGGTCTGTGTTGAGCTGTATGTATTCTTTCATCCAGTCCCTTTCGAGGAATTTTACTCCCCGATGTATTTTGGTTAGCTTTAACCCCAGGCTCAGGTACTGTTTTAGGTTTGTATGGTGGAGGACGTATTTTTCCCTGTTGTTGAGGTTGGGTATGAGTTTTTCCGTCTTGTTGACCATTATCCTTTCTGGTGCTAGGGGGTATTTGTTGTGTAGGTCGTGTAGTTCGTCCGGGTATTCAAGGTCCACTTCGAGGATGCAGCTGTGTACCATCCATTTTTCCAACTCGTTGTCATTCATCCATTTGAAGTCCTTGATGGGTAGGGGCTGACTCATTGCCCATCCGTATAGGTTGTTTGCGTCCAGGTAGGGGAGGTACTTGCTTTTTTTCTTGGGGTCGTAGTTAGCCATGTACTTGTTGTTGGCTATGGCATGTCTTTTGGTGATGGTGCTGATTCCTCCGCGGATTCCTCTTTCTATGAGTAGATACATGTTCGGATCAGAAATAAGCTCCAGTTCTACTTCGGTTAGTTTTAGACACGCATCCCACGCCAGTCCCGGTGATGTGTAGTACCACAGGGGATCGAGTTCGTAGTTTGCTCTGCATACCTTCCTGAAGTTTTCCATAACGTCTGTCAGGAGTAGGACGTCCGTTTTGAGGTAGAGGTTGTGGTAATCCCTCATGGTTTTCATACCGAAGGTGTTCCACACATTCTGTGCTCTCCTGTAGTCGGTGTCGCTGATGTCTTCGTTGGTTAGACTGCTGAAGAATTTACCCTTGGGTGGGAGGGATGTTCTTTCCAGCTTGTCGAATCCATCCATGTACTCGTAGGGGTATACACCTTTCTGCTTAAGGATTTCCCGTTGCTCTGTGGTGTAGTGGGATGTCATTAGGTCCAGATTTTCGAAGTCGTCCTTGCCCAGACCCTTGGTGAGTTTGTCCAGGGAGCTTGCCATAAATTTGAAGGAGTCCAGGAATCTTAGTTCCCTTTTAACCTTCTTTTCCTTACCATCCTTGTCTCTGAATGTATCGACCTCTACCTCTTTGGTAAAGGATATGTACTTTTCTTCCGTCTTAGGGATGCACTTGATGTCTCTGCTGCTCACCCCGAGGTTTTTGATGAATAGGTGGGCATCATACCCTTCAAGGTTATGGAAGAGGACCGGTATGAATTTCGGCTGCCTCATCCTGAGGTTACACGAGTTGTGTGCTGCACCCCTGTATTTGCCTGTGTAGTGACAGTGGTCGTTGACTTTGTAGTCTTTTAGGGTGAATTCTTCCTTACATGCGTAGCAGTTGGTTGCTTCTTTGTAGTCTTTGGTATCCCCTGAGGTCATTCTGACGGGCTTTTTGAACTTGAAGTTGCTGTAGATATCCTGGGTTTCCTCCTCGAGAAGGTCCACAAATTTTTTGGTGATGTCTTCTCCTTCGTATTGCTGGGTGTAATGTACCAGCTTGGGTTTGTAGATGGAGTTGTCAAAGCACTTAATGTAGTAGCAGAATCCGCTGGGGTTGTGTTTTTGGTATTGTGTGGTACTTGACTCGTCCGGTTTTTGTTCCTTTGCATCCAATTTCTTGATGTAGCATTCGAAGTCCGCATAGATGACGATCGGGAATTCCTGTATTCTTTTGTAGTTTTCGAATTTTGTGATGCTGCCGGGTTTTGGATAGTCGTTGTTCGAGCATAGTTCCAGGTGTTTTTCCAGGAGTTCGTTTGATCCGAATGCGTTAAGGCATCAATCGCATACGTATTTTTTGTGTTCGTTCTTGCTGATTTGTGAGCCTACGAGTCTAGACATGTCCTTGACTACACTGTAATGGTTTTTCCATAGGAAAAGTCTTATGGGATCGGACTTTCCTGATACTCGTAAGGGGTAGACCTTGAGTATTTCGTCGGCACTGAACACGTTAATGCCGATGTTGTTGTTTTTCTCGAATATTTTAATACCGTCTATAGGAGTTGGGAATTCGATCCCTTCCCAGTTTAACTCTTCGGATTGTCTCTTGAGTTCTTTTGTAATTCTTTCCGGATGGATGTCGGTAGGGTTCAGAGCACATGTGACGGCCCACTTGAAGCACTCGTCGTCGTCGTTCTTCATGTTGATGATCACCTTTTTGTCAGCTATGGATTTGGGTAGCGGTTCGTGTTTCTTACCCCTAAGTGGTCGGAACTCTCCGATGTGGATTTCCAACTGGGTAACTCTCCGTAGTCTCCATCCACTGCCCCTCCTCTGGTATTCCGAAAAAGACGTCAGCATCTTTTCCCTCATGATACCCTGGGTTTCTTCCGTATCGTCCATGCCGATAAGTTTGTGGTTCTTCGATCCGAAGTGGGCGATGGTTGACACTTCCTCCCCAGTTTTCGGGTCGCTCCTTACCATTTCACAGGCTAAGGACATCCTTACGTTCCTTGGTTCCGTTTCGGAGTTTATGAGTGTTTTAACCTCATTTTCCGTGATGGTTAGGAAGTAGGATGGGTCGTAGTTACTGTTTGGGGTGATGACATACTTTTTTACCTTTTTCTTGATGGCGTGCTTGGCTAGGACGGGTTCCAGGATTTCCCTCGGTTTTTTCCAGATTTTGCTAAGCTTGTCACCCACCTTCAGTTGGAGTTTGGCGAATTTCTTCTTACCCTTCCATTTACCCTCTGCAATCCTGCGGTTTTCCTTGGCTCGTCTTTCCCGAGCCCTTGCATTCTGCCGCAGTCGCTGGGTTTCCTTCTTCCATTTTTGAGCCTCTGCTTTCCAGTCTGTTACCTCTTTCCGTCGTCTTTTTTCTTCCTTAGCGATGTCGCTCTTCCATTTCTTTGCATCCCTTATTTCCCTTTTCGCGTTGGTCTCCATTTGCTTCCTTCTTCTCTGGAACTGTCTTGCTACCGATTTGACTTCCTTTCCGATGATTTTCCTCTTTTCCTTCCTGATCAGTTCGTCGAAGTGGTTATTAATTTTCCCTTCTATTTCTAGACCTCTCTCCCTGGCCATCTCAAGGACGTTAGTCCTCATTCGTTCAATAGAATCGAATTTTCTGTCCGAAATTGGAGCATTGTGTTTGGTAAACTCCATTGCTTTTATTATATAACAAACTTATCTATAAGGTGGTTTTGAAGTTGATTCTGTTTTTTTTTCAGACCTGTAAGGTTTGAAAAAAGCAATGGAGTTCACAAAATGTCCGAGGAACCGGACGTATAGGAAGGTGTCCCTTATTTATTTTGAAAAAGTTGATTCTGTTTTCGTGACAATCGGTCTTCACCTGCGTCCCTAGACTTGAAAACCCCGCCAGGTCACTACCTGGCTAGATTTTAGCATGAAAACGTACGGAAACACACCGTTTTAGGTTTAATACGTCAGGTCACTTTATCCTGGAGTAGTGTAGTAATGGTATACCCACTGGTACTGGCGAGATCATACCATTCGTCCGATACATAATTGGGACAACCTAGGAAGACAGTATCCTCCGGACTCTTAAGCCAGCAGTTATTAATAAGGGCATTACCTCTGACTGTAACTAGTACCATAATATCTGTAAAGTTATCATAACCTTCATGCTGTTCCATAGTCTTAATTTTAGCGTTTTTTCCCATCCATCCATATCCGAGCTTAATTGTGTGTTTTGCCGGTAGGTTATTTGGTGGGGGGCCTAATGTTTGGATAATGAATGTCATGTCCCTATAGTCAGTATGTCTACACATTCTTTCAACCCTATCTATCTCGTCCGGACAGTTGAAGTAAAGTTCTACCTTAACATTCCTTCCGTTCCTTCTTCTGGTGTATTGTCTCATGGTTCCTTTGTTTATATGTAGGAAGTCTTTTCTATAAACTGTTGATTCTGAATTTGAGATACTTCTGACTAGATTTAAGATTACTCACAAGTTAACTCAAATCTACTTGTGAGATACTTTTGACTAGATTTAAGATTACTCTTGACTAACTTTTGACTAGATTTAAGATTACTCACAAGTTACTCAGATCTACTCACAAGTTAACTCAGATCTACTCACAAGTTAACTCAAATGTACTCTTGAATAACTTTTGACTACATTTAAGATTACTCTTGACTAGACTTAAAGTTACTCACAAGTTAGTTAAATCCTACTATAAATAAAAGTAACCATGTCGGAAGTAAACCCAGATACAGTCACAAATCCAGTAAAGACTCACGTCAAGGATCCCAGGAGGGTGGAGGCAGGGCGCAGGCTTGCTAGGATCAGTAAGGAGGCAAAAGCAAGGAAGAAAGCACGGCTTGAAACTATCAAGGAAGAGGAGCAGAACGTTCTGACCGAAGAATCCGAAAACGATGGATCAATAGTCACCCTAGAAAGAGTCAGCCTGGTAGTAGGTATTGCTGTAGGCTTCGGATCCTTTTACCTCATATGGTGCAGCAGTTGGGAGAAGGACGAGAAGGCTGAGGAAAATAAGATTGTAGAGGAGCCAGAACCCGTTGTTATCACACCAAAAGGACCAGACTTGTTTGACTGAGTATAATAAAACAATGTCACAACCATTTCTGGACATACTGACCTTCTTCGTAGCAGCCGCGCTGATTTACATCCAGACGCTTGAGGTGGAAGAAGACAAATGCAGAGCGAAAGAAGCCGAACGCAAAGAGAGCGAAGACAGGATGCTCAACACACTGGAAAGAAAATTTTCCCTAATCTTAGAAGAGAAGCTAAAGGATAAATAGTTCTATAATAAAAGACATAATGACCGACACGAAGAAGGAAGTGATCAACGAACTGTACGATGCAGCACTATTGACAACCGGAGTCGTTGGGGTATCCTACCTTGCCAAAACGGTTGCTGGAAAAAGCCTGGGCGCACCGATGACCCTAGAAGGAGTGGCAAAGCTTGCCGTTGCCGTAGCTGGAAGTGCATTCACCATAGGATACCTGAAGGATAAGGGATACATCCCAAAAATGATTGACAAATAAAGAATGACATCTGTTGTGGTAGGACTTTTTAATGCCGTGGCCTTTGCAGGGGCCGGCTTTCTATTCTTCAAGCTGAATGGACAAGGCTACAAGGAAGAGGTAAAAAGGCATAACCAAGCTCTAGAGAAGCTCGCAAAAGCCAAGGAGAAGTTTTACGAATCCGAAGTGAAGCGCAGGAACGACGAGACAAGACGGAGGGCCGAGATCCTCGATGCTAACAAGGACATCGAGGAAACAAACAGGGCACTGGAAGACCTGAGGGATTATACGAGGCTCATGGATAATACGGCATCCCAACGCAGACCTAAGTTGGAGGACTACTACCAACCATCGGACGAGATGAAAAGATACGCAGTGTTGACAGTGGGTATACTGGGTGTTGGCGGTGCTTACGGATTAGCACGAATATTTTAAATCCTACCATTTGGATTTAAAACTTTATGTTGTCATGAGGAAGAAATCTATAGTTGTTGCCTCATTTCTGACGGTTGCATTTCCGGCAGAATCTATGTATTCGAGACCGTTAAGACTTACATATGCACCTTGTACTGTGAACGAAAAGGATGTGCGGACGATAGCACTTCTTTGAGTGACCGTAAACATAACCACCGTTCCTATACTTCCTTCGTAGAATCCGTATGGTGGAGACGGCGTTGAAAAATTTATCTCGAATCCACTCACCTTAAAGACCATAAATTTTGCATTCTTATCATCATCGTCCGAAATGGCTAAGGACTTATAAAATCCGGGGAGGTATGGTAATTCGGTAAGGTCGTACTGTACGTAGTTTTTCCCGAGGCTATTTAATTTTACAATCTCGTCCGTATTTTTGGTAACTTCTGCCGTGTTTTCCTGCTGTCCCTTTTCGACTACTGCTAATTTCCGTTTTAAGATATCTAGGTCCTCTGCTGTTGTATCAAAGTAATCGTACCCGAGTAGGATGCTCATTTTATTTAACGTCGAAATACTAGGTATGCAAGTCCAAAAGATGCTACTGCCGCCATCCCAAGAGCTATATTTTGGGTATCGGACTTCTGCCTTAGTTCCGGGGGTTTAAAGTCCTCCACGGTTGGGGTTGGTATAATGTTGTGGCTTTCGTCTATGCTGGAAACCGGTGTAATGTCGTGGCTTTCATCACTATTATTCGTTGGGGTAGGAACAGGATTACTCGTATAATTCACCTTCTCATTCTTTCCAAACGTCATCCCGTTTTTAGCTACCGTCAGAACATTGCTGAATCCTGGAATAGGTTTCACTAAGATTCTCAGGTCGGAGGGGATTAGGATTAAACCCGGCATGATTGCAAAATTTAGGACAACATGGGTGTTAGCAATAGCCGTCCTCATGTCGGAGATGGTAACTGTCACATCGTCTTGTACAATTGTATCTTTTGCCACCTTACGGAAAACCTCTTGTGTCTGCAAACTTTTTGCACCCTGACCCGTGATACTCCATCGGGTTTTAGCCTGTGCTCCCAATACAGAATACACAAACGCCTCGATAGACTGCTGGAATAATTTCTGTCCAACTTTGGTAAGTCCTCGGGATGTTCTGGGAATAAGTGTTTTATAATCATTTTCAATGTCAAAGGGTGATCTACCAGTCAGGTATTCGTATTCGATAAATGAGCCACCATATTTAGTCAGACGGTACTTCTGACGACGTATCCTCCTCTGTTCGCTTACGGGTAACCCGTAGTACCATGTTCCTATGTTTGCGTGGGAAGAGACGGTCCTCCTAACCCATGTCTCACGTGCAGGCACGTACTTCCTAATGGTTCGTATATCATCACTTGTAAGGTACTGGTCTAATAGATTTGGGTTACGCATGAACCTCGATAGGTGAAAATGAAGGTGAAAGCGAACAATGGAGGTTACTATGTTGGAGTGTGAAGTGACAAAGTTGTTCGTCAGGTGATCCTCGGAAATTCCGGATTTAAACATAGCAACATAGCATGCCGCCAGGGAACAGAAGTAGGAATTGGAATGGTAATCGAAGGGTATGGTGTTGATAAAGGCATCGGGGGGTTTATCGTACGATGGTTTAATAGGTTCCAGTTTCGTCAGGAAATTTTCGGTCTCTGTAACATAGACCTTAAAGGTATGCACATCCATCTTGAAATCCTTATTCGGACGAAAGATTGCATCCGGTCGAACACTACGCCACCCTTCTACCCAGTGAAGGTACTTGGTCCATTCCGGATTTGTACGGAAGGTGTCGGATGTAATATCATAGCTTGTGAGATCATCCACCTTATAGAAGATGTCTCTGGAATCCACAGTTCCGTCCTTGGCAAAGGTAACATTAAAGTCGAACTTGGATAGGGTTGCATTGGGATATTGTTTCGTGAAGTCTGTCTTCATTTTCCGCATTTCGACGGGTGCTGCTGCCTTAACCTTCTCGTAATTCTTTCTGTAGTAGTTCCGAAAGATTTCTTCACTCATCCTTTTATTTGATGTAAAGTTCTAACAAGACATCTCCAGGGATGATTCCGATATTAGATCCAATCTAAAAACGGATTTCGCTGTATTTGCCAGCATCCACCCGTACTTGGCTTTCAATGTCGTTGTATTTCGTCGTGGTTCCAAAGAGAGGTCTTGTTCCATCGATGGGAAGGGAAGTGATGACGGTACTCCTATTTCCATATGGTCCGATGTTATGCTCGCGATTCACAAGGTTACAACTGACTGTGAGGTACCGCAAGCCTTCATGGATGTCCACGGGACGATCGCTAATGTGTGGTGTGTATGTAGGACCATTGCAGGACCGGTAACCCAGAATACTCGTGAGATTCCGGAGTCTTGCGGAATTTGTTCCCTTAGCAAAGTCGATCCTTATCCTTCCATCGGGATATTCCATAAGTGTCAACCCGTTTTCCTCCAGCTCTTTCCTAAGCTGTTTAAAGGTCCAGTACCCTTCATCTATCATTACCTTCTTCCCATCTACGGAAATGTAGTCTTTAAACCCCTTGCGAATATTCTTATAATTCCAAAACACAGCAGCAGTCTTTACGTAAAGTTCGGATCTGTGGGTAAGGATCAGTGGATCCTGTACGTTCAGGGTAACTCCTCCGTCTTCAACATAGACCGTTATCTTCTTCATGTTTTTATTTACAGATAAATAAAATGAGTTTGGAACTGGATGTAGCTCTCCAAGAAATATATTTTAACGTTAACGGTGGGTACATGTCGATGGAAAAATTATACCAGAGTGCAAAGGCGGAGGGTATAAAGGGAGTCAACCGGAAAAACGTTAGGGAATGGTTACAGACACAAAATACCTACATCATTCATAAACCGTCCAGAAAACATTACAAGACCCAAAGGACCTATGTGGATGGACTTGCACAGCAAATTCAAATGGACCTTGTGGATATGAGTAAGTTCAGTCATGGGAATAAGGGAAACCAATGGATCCTAACTGTCATAGAGGTTCTGAGTCGGTATGCTTTTGCCGTTCCGGTATGGAGGAAAAATACCGAAAGCATGACGAAGGCTGTCGAAAGTGTGCTCGTACAATTTAAGGAAAGATTCGGTAGGTATCCTAAAATGGCACAGTTTGACAACGGAAAGGAATTTTACAATGTAGGAGTAAAGACGTTGCTAAAAGATCATGATGTTCACTACTTTTCCACATGGTCCTTCCGGAAAGCCGCACTCGTCGAGAGATTCAATAGGACCCTAAAAACAAGGATGTGGAAATACTTTACGGAAAACAGGACGAAAGTTTGGGTGGACATCTTACCTGCTCTCGTTAGATCCTATAATAATTCCACACACAGAACAATAGGAATGAAACCGGCGGATGTGAATGAGGAAAATAAGGACGAAGTTTGGACGAGAATCTACGGATATCCACTAAGCACTTTTCCGGATCCTAAATTTAAAGTTGGGGATCACGTTAGGGTGGAAATAAAGCACAAGACCTTCGAAAAGGGATACGAACCCAATTTTGACAATGAAGTATACGTCGTTACAGCGGTGTTCCGGGGAGATCCAAACATGTACAGCCTTAAGGATCCGGAGGATATTTTGGGAAGGTATTACGAACAGGAATTATCCTTAGACTTAAATAAAGATGGACACCATAGAGATGAATGATCTCAACCAACCGGAAGGGGCCGAAGGGGGTGAGGATGAAACGGTTATCGATGATACACCTGTTGACGAGGATGATTTCCTTTCGGAACTAGACGACGATCAAAGACTAGACGATGTAAAAACCTCCAGTTTCCGAGAGGAGAATAGGGACGATTTCTACAGGAAAAGGAAGAAACAGTTAGACGAACTGAGCACATTTGAAAAATTTGACGACATAAAGATAGAATACGTCAGGAGGCTTTTCGGAACTGAGTACCGAATAGATCCGACCGACAGACGAAACTCTAAGGAATTTATATCCAGTTTAGACATCACCAAAAACAAGTTGACATTTAACGGGGCCGATGCCGCTTACATTGATACCGGCGGTACCTACAGAATGTCTGATAATAAGAAGGCTACTGCATCATCAAGAAGATTCCTTAATCTGTACGAAAAATCACTTGCGGAGCACAGGGAAAGAGCCAAAAGTGTAGTTGAAGAGGAAACCGGAGGAGAGACATTAGGAGTAAATGCGGAAGAGATTTTCGAAGACACTGAGGAGGAATTCCGTCAGGAAGTCATCAACGCAGGCGACAACCTTGTGGAACACGCAAGGGAGTTAGTGGAAAAATAACCGAACAGGAGAGGAGGGAATTTGCGGGAGTAACCGTTCCCAAAGGACCCCCCGAAGTCAGGATTAAAGCCTTAAGGGAACAGAAGAAAGTATTCGAAACCAATATAGAACTAGAAACAGATCCCGAAAGACGACAAATTATGCAAGAGGGCAGGGATGTTGCCGAACAGAGTATAGATAACGCCAACGTAGAGATGGGTCAGCAACCCGAAACGGAGGAGGGAAAACATAGGTATAGGGAAATAGTAAGAGAAAATATCGAGACAAAATTCGAAAGATTCCGCAAATGGGCAAAGGAAAACCTAGGCGCACTAGCTGCCATTGCTATTTCTATCTCCGGAATCATTACCACGGTTGTGGTAGCCGGGAAGAAAACCATCGTAGGAGCCTCCAAGGGATTAGGAGCTGTAAGAAAAGCATTGGCTGGACTTGCAAAATCCGCACTAACAATCCTAGTACCTTTCCTAAATTTACTGAGTACTATCCTAAGTTGGGGAGCCAAAGGTCTCGCCTTCCTTGCCCAAAATCTATGGATCGTAGCAGTCCTAATTGCCGGAGCCATATACAAGTACCTACAGATGAAACGAAAGAAATAAAGTTATACTATAATAAAACATAATGGACCGAACAACTAAACTTATGCCCAGCTTCTGACGCATGAATAGGACGGAAATTACCGGGGATAGGACCAGACATGTCCTAACCTTCAATCCCAATTCTGCCAAACCTGGAGAAGAAATCTACGTCAACATCCCAAAGCTAAAAGCCGACTCCGTTCTCATACCGGATAGTATGGCTTTAGTTTTCGACTTTAAGAACAGTAATACAAAATCCTGGTTTAGGAACAACCTGGGAAAACTTCTCCAGAAAAGACTGGAAATCCGACTCGCAGGAGAAAAGGTCTACGACAACAGTGGAGAAAGCTTACTGGAAGTCTACAAAGACCTATGGCTACACAACAAGCAGCGTGACAATATGGTAGAGGATGGTATCGCCAGCGAAGCCACGAGGAAGAAAATATCCAAGGACGCCGCCGCAAACGATGACGCAGAGGCTACCGCATTGTTCGGTGTATTCGGAACAAAACAGAAAATCCGGATCAACAAGATCCTCAAAGATCACGGACTTTATGCTCCACACAACATGGCAAACGACCTACAATACGTGATCACCCTACCTGCAGCGACCGAAATCATGAGCGCACAAGGTGGGGAATCTGTGGAAGGATACACCCTGGAGAACATCGAACTGGAATACGAGTCCATCGACAACATCGATCTCGCAAGGAAAGCCGAGGGACTGTATGGATCAGAACGCGAGTTATCCTTCAAACATACTACCCTAATGAAGAAAACGGAATGGAGCAAAGATTCCACCATCATCAACGAAACGATAAACGTACCACGCAGGAGTATGAAAGCCATCGTTATGCTATTTACAAACAAGACAAAGACAGACAGCGAGGAATACATCTACCCCAACATCGAAAAGGTTAGGGTAACCGTAGAAGGTGTTCCCACTGCAGTCTATAGTCAGGGTATCCCCAAAACAAGACTGTACGAGGAGGCAAGGCGACTGTTTGGTACCGACGAAATCAGTCATCAGACACTAACCGGATTCTTCAAAGACAAGAAATTCGCACTAGTCATCGACCTAAGAACTGCAAGCGATGCTAGGACATATGGAAACGGTGCTAAAATACAGAACACTCAATCCGGAATATTAGTGGAAATCACAAAGAAAGCCACAACTGCAAACGTTATATGTTACCTGTTCGTCCTTTCCGACGGTGTTATCAAGATCACAAACGGACAACTTGCTGGAATAAAGTACTAAATTATTCAAGATCCACAGTTTTTCCATACTCAAAAGAGTTTGGAAAATTTTACGCTTGATCATCGGTCTCCGCTTCTTCCTCAGAAGGTGGTTGTTTGGGTGTCTTTCGATAAACATGTTTCACTGTCGTCACCCCACCACTGACGATACCCAGGTAGGGTATGTATGGGGACAGCTTTGCCACTACACTTTTAACATCACTCTTAAACAGTTTATCCTGATTAATTCCTCCCTCAATTCATTCCCACTATCCACCATACTGATAGCTTCCATGAGATCCGAAAATTTTTCAATCAAAGCCTCTGCCAGCACCACATTTGCCTTTTCCCTCTGTGCGGTAATGTATTCCCTCCGTACTTTCATGATAACCTTCCCGGATGCCTTCTTCAGGTAACTCTCGGACTGTTTAATCTCTCCCGCATTGGACAGGCAAATAAGCTCTGCCCTACTGTCCTCTATCTCCGTATTCTCTGCATTTGGTAGTTCTTGTTCCATTCTCTTTATTATAATACAGAAACTTTTACTTCGTGGTTGAATGGATGTACAGGCCCACTTCTAGATGAGCATACTTATTCTCCTTCAACTTTTCCCTAATAGATCTCATTTCCACATTGTCAACAAGAAGGTATTCATCCAGAATAATCTTCATGTCGTGCCTATTCGGATTATAGAACGTCACCAGTTTCGAAATATTCTGCCTGTACGGTTTGGCAATGGAGGTCAGCTGTTGGGTAATAACAATGGTTGAAATACTCATATGACGCGCACTAAAGCCAAGGTCGACCAACTCTCCCGTCCGATCCTTCACGGACTTAATGCTGGCACAGTCGTCCAGAATGATGAGAGATTCCCTTCCCCTGGTAAAGTCCACTACAAATTTAAGGTAGTCCTCCACGTCATCCTGCCGGCAGGGGATAACAAAGAAATTGTCGTCCTCATGAATGAAATCCTGATCATAGGTCTTATTCCAATAGAACAGAATAGAATAGAAACTTTATTTCACGAGGGAAAACGTATTAACCGTAAAAGTTATCTAACATACGGCCCTCGCACTATTTTGATATTTACAGGCATAAAAAGTATTAAGGATTACGACTATTTACATTTGAGAAAAAAATAATTAGTAATGAATACAATTACAATTTATACAAAATAGATCTTCGATATGGTTAGTAAGGGTAAGCTTGTTAAGAAAGATTTTACGAATTTTTTGTTTGGCGTTAGTATATGAAGAGCAAGATGGCGAATCAGCAAGTTGCTTACAATCGCTATCTAAGCAATTAAAAAGAATGGAAGCACTGTACAGAAATGTTCGTTTACCAGAGTCAGTACGCGGGAAGGGGGGTTGAAGGTCATATGCGCAAGCTCTAGTCAGAGCCCGTTGTCGAATAGAAGATAAGAATTTAGACATTTGCTTAAATGAAGATGGAGCACTGGGATTTGTGAGAATGTTAATTAGTAAGAGAAGCTTCCTAAATTTAACAAGATCAAAAATTGGGATTATTCGAATCTGGGAAAAAAGAAGAACAGAAGGAGTAGAAAAGTCAGCATCTAGAATAATACGTGCTGCACGCTTTTGCAGTCGAAGAATGCGAAGTAAAAGTGTTTTTGAGCAGTTTCCCCAAGTTACAGAGCAGTAGATAAGACTCGAATTAATACAGGAGTTATAGAAACGAAGAGCACAGTCCTTAGTTAAAAAGGGTTTAATCCTGCGTAATAAAGCAAGTCTACTATTGATTGTTGAACACAAGTTGTCAATATGCTTGGTCCAAATTAAAAACTCGTCAAGCGTTAAACACTTTTGCTTGCTTCACCTGTGCAAGTATGTTGCCATTAAGAGTAACAGATAGAGAACGGTCTGAAGTATTCTTAAGTTGTTGGGGAGAATGAATGAGCATGGTCTTGGTTTTCAATGTATTAGTCACCATTCGGTTTTGTTGAGTCCATGTTGAGAGATCTTGAGCAACAAGTTTAAGTTTCACATTTAAATCATGAATGGAAGAACCTTCTGTTAGAACGGTGGTGTCATCTGCAAACATTGTGGATTCTGAATGTGAAAGTTGAGAAGGGAGATCATTGATAAATAAGATAAAAAGAAGGGGGCCAAGAATACTTCCTTGAGGAACACCTATTTTAACAGGACGCATATCGGATGTGTTTTTGAAATAAGTGCGTTGATAACGATCACTAAGATATGACGTAAACCATTTCAATACTAATGGAGAACATCCGAACATTCTAAGTTTCAGAATTAGGATTTCATGATCAACAAGATCAAAAGCCTTTTTGAAATCAACAAGAAGAAGTCCATTTAATTTTTTGTTATCAATATTAGTTAAAATTTTATCAGTAAGATGAGTGACTGCTAATTCACATGAGCGAGATGTTCAGGTAGGACAAATCAGGAATATATTCTCAAACTGATGGAAGAACGTCGTCCTTAATTCCTGAATGAGGTAATGCGTCTTCCCGCAGGCCGTCATACCTACGATAATCATGTTGAATGGCATTTTATTTTCCGGTTAAATAAAAATGACTAGCGGAGATAAAAAGGAAAAAATCGTCAAAGAGCAAAAGAAAAATAAGGAAGCAAACGTTGGTGTTAAGGTGGGTAAGGGAAGCCTAACCTTCGGTGCAGATGCAAGGGTCGAATTTAACAGTTCCAGCGTAAAGAACTACAAATACATGAAGAAGGGTAAATGCTGTCCGGAACCCAAGCCGGAACCTAAACCCAAACCCAAACCTGTCAAAAACAAAGGTAAGAAATAAAATGGGATGCCTGTCCTCAAAACCCGAAACCGCAAACAGAATAAAGTACAACAAAGATCATAAAAGAAGGAAGATGGTTCAACCTTGGCATTGGCATCGAACGGGGTGACATAACGATGAGTGCACATACCCAAATCGGTTATGCCAGCACAACCGTAAAGAAATACGATAAACAAAATGATGAGAATACCACGGAAACTAGTGTGGTTGTGTCTGATCAGCTGCCTAGTAATTCCGATAACGGTTGAGGTTCTCCTTGCCATCATTACCCTAAGGTTAATACTTCAATTTTAATGACTGGTAAAAGACATTAGAATTATTCAGTATACTTCAAACCCAGCTTCTGAAACAATTTCCTACACCGATCGTGAGGGACCTTCCCCTTAGGAATCTTAAGTAAAGACTCATCTACATTTACATCAATCATTTTACATACCTGATATATCATAATATTAAGATTGGGTATCCTCTTCCCCCTAGGTTTCTCTGCTTCACAAATATATTCAACCCAATTCATAACCTCACCCACTACTCCCCCAAGAATAGGGTACTGTCTCGGCGTTTCCCTAAATAGGTACTGTCCCGACATTTCCTTCTTAACTATAAAACTATGGACTTTCTCACGGATAGTAGCTGGTATATACTTACGCCCCATAATTGCTCTGTCCCAGCAGCCGTATCCTGAAACGTAATAGATCCTACCAACTATTAGTCCACACTCATGACACGTTCTTTCCCCATCTATATCAATAAGCTGATGCTTACATCCCTCGGAACAGAAGTGTTTATTTGGAAATTCTATGGGCTCCAGCTCCTTAGGATCAAGAGAATCCAAGTACTCCTTTTCCTCTATATCAAAAAGCTTCATGTTTTCGCTCCTCTTCCTCGGTTCCCGGGGTGGACGCAACTCTTTGTGGTACGCCGAAAGGGCCTTCGCAAATGGGGAATCCATACCGTACAGCAATTCCATATCCAGAGCCGGTCCATCAAAGTTCCAACCGATAGAGTCCAAGTACGCTACATAAATGATGCTCATGTCCTTGTAATTGGACCTTTTTATAGTCTTTAAATACAAATCCATATTTTCCTCATATTTCTTAAGAGACTTTCCGAAGGCGGTATCCATACTTTTTATTATACAGAAACCTTTCTCTTTAAACTACTTTCTCTCCACCGAAAACCTCAACAAGCGTGCGGGATGCGGCGGATGCGGCGGGCCCGCGGAGGATGTGGCGGACCGTGAAATTCATCGGGTCAACACCCACGGGAATTTCCGACAAAATTGGCAGAGCATGCGTATGCGTGCGAGGGTGCTTGCGTGTTCGTGACCACGGATGCGCGAGGACAGGGGAGGTAACCGGTAGGTAGAGGACCCCTAGGGCGGCACGGGGAATTGGGCAACCGGAAGTGATGTCATCGATTCTATTCTGGGAAGGCAGAATTCCGGGAATCCAATTCCGGGCATGCCCATACTTGCCCGAATCCACTATAATTTGCCTTACATGAAGTATTAACCATTTTGTCCTAGAATCGGCCTTTATTAGCTATATATATATATATATATTTATATATATATATATATATATATATATATATATATATATATATATATATATATATATATATATATATATATATATATATATATATATATATAATGTAGTTAAATAACTAGATTTGAGAAACATATAGCACTTACCATTTTCATTGTTCTCATTGCTCATAGGCCTACCTCCCTGTTGATTTGCGTTTTCCATCACACAAGCAGAGTACAGTTCTCCAATTGGTTATGACTAGCTAATGATTTGTTGGTCTGCTTGTCACGCCATATATCAGATACATAAGTCGTGCCCAGACTGCACGCTATTCCTTTCATATTGCATCGGTTATACCTACCCATAAGCATTTCGTTGTTGATTGAAAATATGCATGCATGAATAGCATATGTCGAATTGACATATCTGATTATGGTAAGGAATTTGGGTGTTAGCCACCGGCAAACGTCAGTTACTTTAAAAGTCTGTTAATATAGTGGTGGTTTTGAATTTAAAATAACAATATTCATGTTTGTTATCAATTTTAGATCCATTCTCCTCTTTTACTTAAATGAAACCGTATAGGGTAATCTGTTTCCCTGTATATATGTACGATATATTAATTTGAGTATACTATACTAATTTAAAGCTGGGTTACAGTCCATTCTGCGCATTATAGCCCCATTGCTTTAAACTTATTTTAAGCTTTCTTTGTCTACTAAACACAGCAAATTCTGGTAACAAATGAAAGCCTTTATCATGTTAATTGGTTAAATCTTTATGGACAGTAATATTTCATTTTATAAAAGACAAGTTATCAAATACATTGGATGTTCGAGCACAACATTTGGTACTGACGTTGATATTTTTATTCTTTAAAATTACTCCTTGCTCCTTACTTCAGCCTGACCCACTAGTTGGGTCCAGGAGTTTGTATTATCAGAATTTTCCTTTTCCAAGGTTGACCATCTTTCAGGGATTATGAGCTCCACCTACCCAGCAGTTTTAAGTGCCAGACACTTGTCTACAGCGATCATTTGAATCTTAATTAGACTTTAAAACTAATGGGTTTCAACATGTTCTTTGACTGAAGGAGGAGGGACAGCCTGGGCTATGTTAGTACATGGTTTGGCACAAGAACACAGGCAATATTACAGAAAAGTTCTACAACTCTGTTACTTCTACATTGGAAGAGAGTCTCAATGAAATAGTATGTACTAAATATAAAGCCTTTTTTGTACTTTTATAGGCGAACACACTTTTACAGCATCCACGGCATGCACGCTGGCCAAATAGAGTTATTTTGAACCAAATTTAACTCCAAATGCGAAGTAAATTAAAATTGGGTTCAAAATAAATTCACTGGAGTTAGATCAATCCTATGATTAACAGTACCTGTTATATTGCCAAATATTAAAAATGCTTATACTTAACCATTTGCAATGAGAGGTTTCACTGATTCGATTTCCACTATACCGCTATAACCAATACCTCCTACTTACTCAGCAAGCATATCATCTGCTCGGACTTGGTTACTCCAATATATCAAATGAATATATAGGATTATAGCGTTTGAGAAAACCAAAATTATGAAACTTTCTATTAATAATATATAATGTATAAAATTTAGCCCATTAATGAACATTACGTTTGGCATACGAGAAATTTAATTGCAATCTTTTAATTAATTAACCAAGTTTTTGCGCTAAAACAGACTTGGAAAACCGGTTCCACTTTATAAACTAACTCATTGCATGTCAGCCCATCAAGCCAGTGTTAATTGGGGGATTTACTATGAATTGATGGAAAGTATTTTTTTTACTGTGGTCAGGTTCTTCAGTCTCAATGGCACTACTACCTCGCCTGGTCGCTAATATTAATAAACCTTTTAAGGTTTATTAATAAACCTTTTAATTAAAATTAACAGGCAGTTTTAAAAAATAAACTCTATATTGGGCACATATTCGGTTAAAAGGCGTTTTTAGGGCTAGCTGCGTGGCAGTTGCGGATTATAAGTGGTTCAATCAGCAACTCCAGATGCCGCACATAGATGGCGCCAAAATAATTAAAAGCACTTGTGAATAATAGATAAGAACCCACACACATGTAAAGTTAATATTACATGCTGCTTATTTGATTATACCATTATACCATGTTTTGCAAACAATTCAATACTTTGCTGAAACAAATTTGTACATTAGTTGCAAATCTAGATAAATATCTTGGCTACAAGTAAATGCCTGGACAAGCGGCAACACCGGATTTGGCAATGTGACGTGTTTGAAAGAAAGATTGTATATATAGAGCAATTAAGTAATTGAAATGGTAGTATATTCGTCCCAATATTTAAAAAAAATGTAAGCCATGACGTAAGTTATCTCTGTCAGGGAAAATCAAAAGGTCACACGTTGGCAAGCTAAGTCAATGGCATTGTGCTAATCGGTGGGTGGAACTAGAACCATAATTGATCCTTCTGCTTCCCGTTTGATGTTTTGTGTTAATTTGGTAACATTCGAGTCCATCCTTAATTTTTGGGCGAAATATTATAGTCTTTTGGTTATATATGTGCAGGTGGAATTTTTAATATGCTTTGATGATTTTAATTTTAGATATATCTGTCGTTGCAACCAGGAAAGCTTTACTTAAACCCATGGATGTTATAAAACATTAATTTTTTTATTATTATCAGCTGTCTACACCATATATACAATTAATTGTAAAAATGGTGTAGAAAGCTGATAATAATAATAAAAAAATAATAAATATAACATCCATGCATGAAGGTTGATAATTGATAAAAATTTAGTACAAATTATTAATTACCATGACCATTATAGCATTAGCTGGTACGTGTAGGATACACTAACTGCATACAGTAATGCCAACAAAAATCTCAAGATTGTGTGTACAAGGTTGCGACTTGATGATCTGACTTTTACATACTATATAGAATGAAAAACCAACCACCCTATTTCGCATGGTATTTTGCAATTAAAATATAATCATATTATAATCTATTTTGTTTCTCATGTTTTATAAACGATGTTGACACAGCTGTAAAATATTTTATACAGTGCACAAAATAATGATTGGCGCCATTTCACCATAATATATATATTCTAAATTCCTACCTCCTCCAGGGCATTTTTTAAGAATTTGTGAGTGGGGGGGGGGGGGCTATCTACAAAAAGGGACCATACTATACCGAGTGTGGAGAAATGATAGATGGTTTGTTGGTAACAAAAAGTTTGGTGTGGTATTGCATTTAATAGTGGGGGGGGGGGGCTGGAGGTATTCTCCCCCAGAAAATTTTTGCATTTTTCTATCCCTATGACTGCGATTCCCTGCATTTTATGAAACAGATTTTTGGATATACAGCATTACATTATGCTGTAGATAGACTGAGCCTTCAGTTATGCACTTGCATAGTATATTTATGCAGGGGTCATCCTAAGAAAATTTTAGAACTGCCCACTTCTACAAGAACAGAGGTAAAGTGAACACAGGCTAACTATGTGGCAGACAAGGTTCATGCATTAATCAATGCGCCAGAAACTCCCCTTCAATATTAGATACCTCAATAGCTAGGAGGGTCCTGGGGCAATGCTCCCTTAGAAAATTTTGAATTTTAAAAGTCCAGAATGGTCATTTTATGCATTTTCAGAGTAAAAGCTGGATTTATTTTTGCCTGAAATATCTGTATGGGTGCTTAATGTATAATTAATTTTCATATAAAGCTCAAAAATGGGATTTTAGAACTGCCCATTTTGGAAAATGGGAGGCCTTAGGATGACCCTGTGTTTATATGTAGATACCACAACTTGGTCACTCAGGGAACCAGCGTGATAAACTTAGAGGGCCTGATTCCCACGAAGCGCCACCATAGTTGGCACAGAACAGGAGAATTTTGAAAATTTTGCGTCTCTAAATCGTCGGAAATGGCATTTTCAAAATCTTCTCTACCTTTTTTGTTAGGCCCTTTCACTACTTCGTTCATTATGATTTGTGAGTCTATAGTATCCGCAAGTCAGGATGGATTATTACAAGAAATGTTGTTATCAAAATATCGTTTACAGATATTTCATTATATATATACGATTTCAAATACTTCTAGTTTTGAAATCAATTGGGTCTTTTTGGTTGGGGGGGGCAAAATTGTCCCCCCCCCCCTTATAAAACACTGGGTTCGGGCCCGTTGCCCCCTGCGGTCACTAACTTGTTTAGCCAAGCCTTCCAACAACTCAAATCTATAGGGTCTAGGAAATGCAATCCACTGGAAAATGTTTAAAATCTAATAAGGTATTTACAACACAATGTTTAGCATTAAAAATAAAACACAGGACATAAGATTCACAAAGCAAATTTCAGTTAGTAGAATATCAAACCTCCCTTCTAAATTCCATGTTTTGCTTATATTTTAGAGAAAAGGGACTTTGACTTGGGGGGGGGCAAAATGGTTGAGTGGGGGGGGGGGCACCATGGGGGCTGGGGGGCTTTGCCCCCCCCCCCAGTTATATAGTTAAAAAATGCCCTGACCTCCTCCCAAGTTGGCTTTAATTGTATGATCAGGATAGGAATGGTTTATCTTATAGGGTGAACTACATAACAAACCAAGTGTTTTCTTGAATGTAGCGTGCAGTCTATTGAAGGCCGGAAAGAAAATTGATACGCGATAAAAAGCGGCCATCGAAATCACCACCATGATTTGAATGTTGATGGTCGTGAAAATCGCTTTCCTTTCAGTGGCGTTGTGGGGGCGGGGGATAATGGCATAGCACCTGAAATTAGAATACGTATGAAGAAAAGTATTAAATTAATTGATGTGAATAGAATGTGTAAGACAAGTAAAATTTTGGATAAAAGGTTGTAATTTCTTTTTAATTAATACTAATGTTAAAATGTGTGAGAGTGCATTGTCTGGAAGTGCGTGCATGCATGCTACCAATTAACTAAGAAAATATGTAAATTGAAGCCTCTGTAGCCAATGCCCGAATCATTCTCAAATTTCGTCGCCTTTACTCCCTTATGAAAAATTCCTATAGGAATTCCTTTAAAGTGCCTATGAAATGAAATATTTTATTTCACTATTTAGTACTTTCGACCAAGGAGAATTCGAATTTGGTATTAAAAACTTCGAATTGAAAGTGTAAAACGTACTTTTTGTAAGCTTTTATAACGATTTTGTATTCAAAAAATGGTCCAGAGACTGGGAACGAATTAAATGCGTGTGACGTAAATAGCAGGGCACGCCATTTACACCAAGTTACGAATATATAAACAATATAGCATGATGTCGTCGACTGAGAGTGATATTTCTGCTTCCATTTCGGATTCAAGCGATTCAAGTGAATATGTTTTTGGTTCCCGATATTTGCCATACGAAGGTGAGCCATTAGCTGCTGTTGGAGACGATATAACTGATGAATTTTGCAAGGAAGCGACCAAGGAAGCCGATCTGGACGGATTGACGCCAGCCATTCTTGAGTCAAGATATGATCGAAAAAATAAAGTTGATTCTTGGTAGGTACAGTGCGGTGGAATCTTGATTGATTTTTTGTTTACACTTTAAAACAAACGATTTAATCGCTTCAATTTTCTATAGGTGTAAATGTGGAAAATGTTCAGACCAAAACTTGGTTGGCGCACTTGAATTTAGATGTTGCCATGAGATCACTGAAGCCATTGGAAAACTTACATTCGACGGGAGCATCGAAAAGATCTCTTGCGTTACATTGCACGAAGACTTCAATGCTCTGACAAACGAGACTGTATTATCTCAGGTTGGCCCATTGTTGAGAGACCGAAAAGGAAAATCGTATCGATGTCGGTCAGGGACTCCTTACAAAGAGTAAGTGCTTTTTAAAGTCGATATGCAATTTTGTCTGTTTATCTGTTTATTTTATGTAGTTTTATAATACAGTATGTTTTGACCATACCAAAGCCCATTGGGGATACATGTCATCTCTTAGAAGCATAACATGTGCATGCTTTGCTGGTTATGATGATTTGGCTTTCCAAAATTATAAATATGAAAGAAATATACAGTATACTCACTATACTGTATAGTTTTGCAGGCTCAATGTTTACATGGCACAATAGAGTAACTTGCCCTGCTTATGAACTCGACAAGGCAATTTACCTGGTTAATTGTGTCATGTACAGGATTAAAAACAGTTGCGTAGCCAGGACCTTATTTTCGAGGGGCAAAACAAACACACAAGGCAAGAGACCAGGTTGGGGGGGGGGGGGGGGGTTCATGAGATCAGGTCGGAGTGAAATTTTGCAGAATTCCGAAGAATCATCATCTTGATTAACGGGAGGAACTATTCCCCCCCCCAATAATATTTCAACAGATTTATACCTTTTGAGAAATGATTTTTGTGGTGATTGGGGAAGGGCGGTCACCACCCCTGGCTGGCTATGCCACCATTTAAAACACATTGCCAATGTAACTCAGCAAGTACTCCAAGTAGTTTTAGAATTAATTTGCCTTTCATTGAGAAAATAAAAAAATACATACAAATCATTAGGGTGGTTTTCTCAAAATTGGCAGCATTTATTCATTGTGTTTTCACAATATTCCATATCAATTTAAAATTTACATAATATATTAATTTCCATGTTGGTTTTACAGGTATATTCGTGCTGTGGCCTATAGATGGTTGGCAAGATGGTTGTTTGGGTATATGGGCCCAGAGAATACTAGGCCATTACCAGCTTGTATTTATGAAAATATTAGAGTAAGATATAATGCTGGAGGCCAGACAGGTTATGTTAACGCTGAAGAACGAAGTTGAGGTACTATACAAGCACACAACCAGCTAACATTTTAAAATGCCTAAAAAACGTCCCCTGGCTTATAAATATAGTTTCATACCACATTTTTAAAAGTAAATAAACAAAATTTATCAAGGGGTGTGTAGCCTCTTTATTTGTTATTTGTAATAGAAAAGCAAACTTAGATAGAGTATTTTTTTGAAAACCAGATACAGTATTTTTTTATTTCATTGCAGTGCTCATTGCTCAATCCATTAATTAACTATTTACAAATCCCTCTTGGATGCCCTTTCCGTGGTTCACCACATTTTCGGCATTTTAGTGTTGCTCGCTTTTTGGCGTTGTTTTTCTCCTTTGAAGCACTTGCTTTAGTTGCCTGAATTTGAATTTGTAGCCTGTCTTGGTCTGCCTCTGTAAAAAATAACAAAATGTGGGCATATGTGCACATTGCTATGACCTTTCCAACTGACAACTTTATGATATATGGTATGAAATCAAGCATAAAATAAAAATATCTTGTGCATTTTTAAGATTTCAATTGTGTCTTGGTTGAGCCAAATCTTGGGCGCACAAAATGCTTTAATTTTATAGCAGGGTCTGAAATTTGCAGTATTGACTCTCCTGTTATTGTAATTTGTAACAGTGAGTGTTATGGAAACTTATTTGGATGGGAGGAGGTATAATACTTATGGTACCGATAACCAGTATCCAGAAGTGGGATACTGGAATCTCAGGGGGGTACAAAATTTTGAATCCTGGTATCGCATTTGGATACTGAGAAAATATACAAATTTCAGACCCTGCTATACAAATTATTCGCTCTATGTAATCACACACCTGGGGGGTGCAATGCAACTTTATCCAAGCTTTTGCGTTTCTTTTGTTTTTCAATTGCCTCTTTCTTTCCCAATCGGTCTGGAATCTGACTAGTCAATGATTTTGGTTGCATTAATCGGTATCTTTTGCTGACCTTCTCCAGTGTGGCGTGATCAAATGCGAATAGGATTTTACCTATGCACTCCACATACTCTATATAAACAAATAAATTGATCACCAATTACATCAAGTAAAATACATGTACATTTCCTACATGTAGTTTTGTAGGGCCCTTCTCCCCCGTCTGAAATGTGTAAAAACAGCATCCAGTGATTTACTGTAGGATTTACCTTTTATTTTGTGTGAAACAACACAATAGAAAGCTTTTTGTATAAAACTGATTTAGGTTAATTTACCATAAGTTGGTGGCCTTTTTACATCCCTCACAGTTTCCTCCCCCAGTTTATACTTGGGGTAAGTCACTTTTGTATACTGCTCCCCGGTTTTGGTTTTCTGGCCATCGCGTCGCAAATTCTCATTGAAGTGAAGTACAGCTAAGGCAGTCCTGAAATATTAAAAGCAAAAATATCAGCCTTATTGCACTTGAACCAAGCATAGTACTTTTACTGACCACATGTATCATTGCAACTTGCCTGCAGTATGATCCCAACCATGAAAAACATAGCATTTTGGGATGCCAGTGGTTCAATGTGGCATGGAACCCTTCCAGGCAACTAGTTTGTGTATCCGGTGATAATTTCTTGATGCCCGATTCCAACCTTGTGTTGCTGAGAATCAATTGTGCTTTGTCAAAAGCAGGTGTTCCTGAAATTAATGATTGTCAATTACATGTAATAACAATTTGAGAAACCGGGCTGCCGTTCTCTCCCCATTTGCCTTTCTTTTATATAGGGGGACTCCATTCCCTTGCCTGGGCCCTTGAGAAAATTGTCCCCTCCCCCTCTGGGTATTTATAAATTAATAGATTTTGAGTCCACTCTTAAATCCACATTTTTGTAACTGTAACAATTTACAAATAGGTTTTGGGTCCACAGCCATAGAGGGTGCTAGTAGTAACATAAATAGCATGTTCAAATCCAGTTTCCCCACTTATTACCTATTTTGACCCATTCTCTTGGTGTTTCCAGGTCATCATGTGCACATCTAGAAAATAAGTTACTAGCATGTCCTTCGTGTCTATTTGCAACATGATTTTTAAACGATCTCCACTTTGCCAGAATCATTTCCTGAAACCCCTCCTTGGTCGATGTTGCACACCAATACAGATGGTTTCTTACACCTTTGATCCAATGCATAAGGATTTCACAGCCTTTTTCTTTTCCAGCTTTCATAAGTTTCTTTGTGATGGATCGTGCCACATGCCAGATGTCAAAAAAATGCTTGGTGTCAGGTCTGGATTCTCTTA
Source organism: Paramuricea clavata (assembly GCA_902702795.2). NCBI lineage: Eukaryota > Metazoa > Cnidaria > Anthozoa > Malacalcyonacea > Plexauridae > Paramuricea > Paramuricea clavata. The sequence goes on along the minus strand of CACRXK020000160.1, from coordinate 71,816 downwards.
CCCATTTAGCAAAACCTGCATGCCGATCTGAAATGAATTTCTTGATCTTCACACCTGCTCCTTCCAAAAATGAAAAGCATTTTTTCGCTCCATCCAGTTCCATCTGATTGCTTCCACCAGATTCATTACTCTATAAATGTAAAAGAAATAAGTAGTTCTATTATATAGTTCTTTATTTAGCACAGGGGACATCCTAGCTTTGAACAGATTAATTTACTTTCTATCTCTATCTATACTCTATAGATTATTTTACCACAAATGCTGTGTCCAGCCTAAAACAAATTTCTTCAAATAAAGAGATAGTGCATAGGGTTAATTGGTTATGGTTTATGTAAACAGCTAATAACAATAAATTAAGTATGATACCTATCCTCATCCTAATCTCAATCTTAACTCCTAACCTAAGAGATAATTTAATCAAAATCACCCAAAATAGTCACCTGTAAAAGTTCAAAATGAACAATCTTGTCAATGGGTGAGCAAAACATTGAATATGTGCCATACTTGGCAGAATGTCCCATAGAATCAAATCTGCCATCACCACTCCAAACTATGTCCTCCATATCCTTCACTTTTTGTACAAGTCCTTTTCTGTACACCTCCCAATGATGGAGAATTGCAGGGATAATGAGCTGGCTTTGATGAATAAAGAAGGTACGGCTTCTTGTAGCACACATCCCCATATGCTTGAACACCAGAAGAATTTTGCTTACAGATGCCCCAGCCATCAATATTCCAAAACTTAAAACAATATTACCAGCTGGGTACTTTCCAAGCACTATTGGTTGAGAGCTCCATTTGAATGCACTGTCGCCACATGACGGACAATTTTGCACTAAAGTTACCATGGTCCCAGTCTTGAAAGCTTGGACTGTTGGAGTACATTCCCGACATTTGAAACAGAACATGGAAAACAGGCTTAGTAGCAACGAGTAAAACACCATGAACTTTGGCTCCTTATACATACCATCTGCTTCATTTATCCTATATTAATTTAAAAAAACCTTATCATTGGCCATATGTTTTGACCACTCAATAGCCATATATATGTTTTGACCAATCAATCTGCAATGCAGCATTTTGATGTATGGGTACCAAAATACAAGCTTTGTGGTCAAAATGTTGCACTCAGTGGTTCCAGCTGAAGGAACTTTGTTCAGTCATTTCATGATGTATCAAAGTGGATAAACACCCTACTGTACTCAGTTTATACCTGATATGGTTTCTTTTGTGCATTTCTGGGTCGTCGTCATCATCATCAGAGGATCCACAGGATTCTTCATCTACCAGGCATGACCAGTCTTGATCACAGTCATTTTCCATTTCAATATCACCTTCACTGTCACTCAGATTCTCTTCTTCAACTGGGATATACGTGTTGCTATCTGAATTTTCACAAGCTCCCTAAAATTAAAAAAAGCATAAAAAATCTATACAATTCATTTGGAAATTAATTCAGCCCCCCTTCCTAATATTCACTGTACAACAGAGAACAGTATAAAGCAGCAATTTAACTTATGCTATACACAGATATGAAATAATGTATGGTTATTAATATAACTACTGCTTACTTGGTCTTCCTTGCTTTTGGTTTTCAGCTCCTGTACTCTTGTCTTCAACCTTTCAATATGTCTCTTTAAATTTTTGTTTCTTCTGGTGTGATCAAGGCACTCCATGCATTTGTTGACACCAGCAGTAGCAGACAAATCATCAGCACCACCAGACAAATCACCAGCACCACCAAGAAAATCACCAGTACCACCAAACAAATCACCAGCACCACCAGACAAATCACCAGCACCACCAGGCGAATCACCAGCACCACCATACAAATCACCAGCACCACCAGACAAATCACCAACACCACTAGATAAATCACCAGCACCACCAGACAAATCATCAACACAATCCCCTTGTGTGCCAGCAAAAGCCAATTTTCTTTGTTTTGTTGGAGGGGCAGGCAAATATTCTCGGGTAGCTTCACGCATCAGCTACAAAACAGAATTTATAAAATGTTAATTATGATTAAAATGGCATACAAAATACTATCAAGTCACATACGTGTTCACACAACCTCACACACAAATCATGACACACTTTCTATAAAGTAGCATGTTATCCTTTCTGTGAAGTAACATGTTGTGCTTCGAGAATATATAATATATGGACGAATTTACAGAATGTAGATTATGTTATGAAGATACATTTCAAAAGATCAATTTATACAAGCGGAGTAGTTTATATGTAAGTCCAAATTGCAGAAGAAAAATTATTGTGAAATATACTTACAAGTCTCTTCTCTTTTCGAGAGATACTATCTTCTCCACCTTTCACAGCATCAACCGTTGGTACTGAGCCGCGTATCAAGAAACGCTTTGTGTTACTGTTATCGAAGCCTTCAAGATTGCTTGCGAAATGCTTTGAGAAGCAGCTCTCATCAAAATGCGCTGAACACAACCATATTCTTGACGAAAATTTTGTGGGGTCGAAATCACATCGATGCCTTCGAACAAACCGTATCCATTGCTTTCGTACAGATGGATCTGTCGGAAAACAATGCATACTAATGCCTGGTGTATCACCACTATTTGTGCAGGACTTTTTATTTGGCCCTCCAGCGACACAAAACACTTTAGATTTTCTTTTTTTCCCCTCATTTGCACATGAATGACTTGTTTCCTCCATATTGTGCGGCTATGTAAATGAAGCGTGCCCTGCTCTTTACGTCACAGGAAGTAATTTGACGCCTTTTGGCCGCGCGCAAACAGAACCATTTTTGAAGCCAAAATCGGCATGTTTAACCCACGATAACTTTTGTCGGATTCATTTTTAGAACTTGCGGTTTTCAAAATCGTTTTTTACACATTAAAAACTATAGGAATATACGGGAAAAAATTTGGTTTCATAGGCACTTTAAGAATTTGTATAGGAATCATTTAGGAATTTCTATAGGATATTGTATAGGAATTCTTAGAGGAATTTTGATAGGATTTCCTAAAGGAATTCCTATAGAATCCCAAAGGAATTCCTATAGAATCCCACAGGAATTCCTATAGAATCCCAAAGGAATTCCTATAGAATCCTAAAGAATTCCCTACAGGAATTCCTTTAGGATTCTATATAATTCGTTTAGGATTGTATAGGAATTCCTTTAGGATTGTATAGGAATTCCTTTAGGATTCCATAGGAATTCCTTTAGGATTCTATAGTAATTCCTTTAGGATTCTATAGGAATTCCTTTAGCATTCTATAGGAATTCCTTTAGCATTCTAAAGGAATTCCTATACTCTATAGGATTATTATAAGGAATACCTATTTGAATGCCCTGGCACTAAGCTGAATGTAAAGATGATGCGTAAATTATTGACAGTGTGCATATACTATATTATAAATATTGACTTTATTAAAAAATTAAATATTAGTTTGTAAAGCGCACGATTTTGTTCTTGTGAATTTAAATTAAACAGTTTCTTTATGCATAAAATTTACTTATGTCAAGCTCTCATGCACTTGTGGGTTCAGCAGAGTGCTGATCGAGACATTCAAATTCTAACAATATGTTATTTCAGACAATAGTATGTGTTTTGGGGGCACCCTGTAGAATCCTAAAGGAATTCCAATAGAATCGTAAAGTAATTCATATATAATCCTAAAGAAATTCCGCACACAATTTTTAGAGAATCCTAAAGGAATGTTTACCAACGGAATTTACCAATGGTAAAAATATAAAATAATAATAATGAGAAATGATACCTTTTTCTAACTTTAGCAATAATTTAATTTAGTTCATATTTTTTTTACAAATACATACAAACTAGTAACTAATATGGTTCATGAGTGTACATAAGAGGCTAATTTAAATAAACTCATGCATTTTAAATAAATACATATACTAACTAATATGGGTCATAAATACAATAAACTTTTGAACCTTGTGATATTGTTTTATAATATGTTATACTTAGTCGTTTTTTTGTTCAACAATTTTTTGTTGTTTACAACACTTGATTGTGTTGTTTATCTTCGTCGTCATAAGGTTCCTTACTTCTTTTTGAGTGATCCCAAACTTCTGTGCCACATAATCTGAGAAATGAAAGAAATGAAACACATGGGAATTAATTTCAACTTGTCCAACTGTTTCAACTTGATATTTCTCTATCATAAAGATTATGTATTTGTTAGTGAAGATGACAAAAGCCCTGCATGGTAGGTGGGGGAAAATGGGAAGTCATTGCCCCTTCAGATGTCCTAATACACTCACTAATATTATCAGAAACAATTTTTCCTCCTGTCCCCCTGTGGACGGCAGGCATTTTCTCTGTGGGAGGAGTTTAACAACGCTTTGAGTGAAATTAATGGGGAGAAGTAATTTCCTTGTTGAAAATGTGAGAAAGTGTGCAAATCAAAAGGCGGCCTAACAAGGCATATTAACTCAAAGCATTACAAAAAGACATCCAATATACATAAAGACGTTCCCCGAATTACATCTTTTCTCCTTTGATACAATTGCCTCAATTGTGGAAACAATTAAGTCGCAAATTATACGAGAAAAATTGTATGGCTCTGTAATGATTGACCGTGTAAAGACTGCGTTGTGCACTAAAGTTTTGTTTGACGCTTTGTTTCCAATGTATGCTGATTCTTGTCGGAAGAAAAATCAAGATAAACTAGTCGAATCATTCTTCGCATTAATGCCAAAATCTTGTGAATTATTAAATGCGAGGACTACAAGGCTGCGAACCTAATCATGATCCATATACCTGACCACGTTGTTGGATTTTACAATATTAATCAAGCTCGGACAAGTCAAATGGAAACTGAGCGAACCTCGCAGACAGATGTGAAATCTATCCATCAAGCTGAGCATGGGGCTTTATCTTATTGCACAGGCTATGTAGTCTCGAAACTCTTCCAAACAAGCAAACGGAAAAGCAGGGCACACAACGAGGAGTTCAACATGTTATTGCAAAGCATGAAATCTGATGAGATGTCAAGTTTTATTTCTTCTCGTACAAGAGGCGGGCTGGTAAACCTCTCAAGTAATTTAGTGGGGATTTTAGAAGAAGCTGAACATGCGTTTCAAGAACAAGTTAACGAGTCCAAGCTGACATTGAGAAACATTCCAATTGATTTGATATGCAATTCATCACTGTAATCCCCTAAGGTCAAGTCACTATGGGAGAATATTATACTATCAGCTGGAGTAACCAAAGGAAGTCCCACAGAAAAGTTGTGTTTGGAAAATGTTGTTAAACTGTACTTGAAGGTCAGATCCTTTTCTTATGCAAGGGACTATCCTTACCAAACATAAAATTAAGGAGAAGAAAATCAAGAAAAGTCGAGCTTTAAGGAAGGATCTGAAAAGATCTGCAGACCCAACAACATAGGATTTATTAAAAATCACATGACAAATTTTCTTCGAATAAGCCCTGCTAGGCTGTGAGAATAGAGTTTCCCATATACAGCTGATTCAATTAAAATTGTCCTCTAAAAGTCAGAACTCACAACTGTCAACTCTCCTATTTATTGGTAAAAACACTATTGTCACCCATGCATTTCACAAATGACTGCTATTAGCCTATTTTATGAGGTTAGATAAAGTATAAATTCCAATCTTCCATAGAGATTTTCTCGCTTAAGGTAATTCCGCAGTTTTGCATTGCGCACTTTTACTGCACATATCGTATAACTTATAATTTCATCCATTATATACGTACCGTTTACTCAGAAAACATCACTTTATGACAATTTTATGTTACTTCAAAACATCTTTGGTTACATTTGTGCAAAGAATTATGTTAAAATCAATGTTTTCAAAAAAGGCATACAGAAGTGTAGCTAGGGTTCCTGTGTATGTAGTATACTTATTTACTTGTATTTCATGTTTTAATGCCACAATTCCCTAAAAAGATCGGTGACCCCCGTTTTTTAACTGATAATTTATTTCTTTAATGCATTTCACATCCAAAATTGAAAGAAAAATAATTTCTGGATCTTGAAAAAAATTTTAATTATACCAGCGCCTGTATAATTATGATTATACGAGCACTCAAAGGGAGAAATGTATGGAATACTTATGGTATGACGTAGTCCAACTGGCGAAGGAGCCACATATTAAAAGCACTGGGTGAGAAAAAAGAAAGCGCGGGAAGCCCCAACCAATATATGGTAGTAAGCACCATATAAGGGATCACCCCAGGTTACGATCTTCGACTTATTACAAAGCATTGCAATGAATCACCACGACAACATGCACGCTATTGTAATAATTTCCCAAAAAATGCTGAACTTACTTTTACTTTATATATCAACTCTGTAACGACCACCATTTTATACAAACATTTGGGTTGGACAGCCACCAGCTGGGTGGGTTCCATACATTTCTCCTTTCGAGTGCTCATTCATATAATCAGAATTATACGGGCGTGCCGCTTTGCGGCGCTGGTATAATTAAAATTATACTTCACACTCTCCGGTCGAAATGTATGGAATACTTACGGTAGATTACAGAGCACATTTTATTTATGTTTGTTCTTTGTTTTATTTTTAACAATAACAATATCACAACTATTTTTGCGATAATACAATTGTTCCAAAAGAAACTGGCAGTGTAGGTGGTTTATAATAAAAACGATTAAAAGTTGAGATGCTAGTCCAGTCTGCCATGTCTAAAATCATATTGATACTTAAACCAGCCTGTTTTGCCGAGGATGTAGATCTACCTCGAACAGAATGTCCCCCAAATACATCTTTAATACCCGATTGACGGATAACCTCCTTTAACCAATGTGAGAGCGTGGGCGATGTCACCTGTTTTTGTGGATTCTTAAACGAGAGGAATAAACACTGTTGCATGTTGTCGGTCGTGTCCTTTCGCCATTCTTTTGTTCTATCCAAGTAGGCAGAAAGGCACACCACTGGGCAGAGTAACATTTCAGCAAAACAGATTCCCCCAGTTTGCCATTATGTGAATGCTTTCGAAAAACCGTGTGTTGGAACTTTACGCCTTCTGGAAAAAATTTCATATATCTTGTGTCCAACGATGCCATATTAGAGCCTCGCTCTGGACATGCCAACGCCATCAGCATACAAAGTATCTGTGACAGTTGCTTGTCAGACAGTTTGGCATTCTTTCCCAATAGGCTTAAGTATTTTGTTACCGTCGCAACGTTCCAAGTGTGCTGATAGCGTGGCTGAGGGGGTCGAGATAGTGAAACTCCCTTCATTAGCTTTATGATTAACGGGTGTTGACCGATTGGTTTATTATCAATGTGAACATGCGCTGACGAAATAGCAGATCGCAGCACATTAATAGTTCTGCTTCCCATGCTCGAATTGTTCTACCAAAAACGTTAAGACCTCGGAGACTGAACCAGGTACGGGATCACTCTCCTGTCCTTCACACCAGCGACTCCATTGAGACCAGGAACAGTTGTATGCCTTGGTGGTTGAGGTCTTAACGCTGTTGGTGAGCAGGTCGATAGCTGTTGATGAAAGGCCTGCTGTTTCATAATGTCGCCTGATATTGTGTAGTCTATCACTAGATCGATCAACAGAGGCCACCAGGGCTGAGCCGACCATAGGGGGGCAATCAAGACTAATATGTTGCCTTCTCTTTCCTGGTCTTGTGAAGGACTGCTGGGATCAAATTGAATGGGGGGAATGCGTATGCATTTAAGTTCGTCCAGTTCATGGTGAATGCATCCACATGGATCGCACCCAGATCTGGTCACCAGCTGACGTAACGGTTCAGCTGACGAGTCAGGTGGGAAGCAACGAGGTCTATCTGGCACTTCTTGATGAATTGCCTGATGACTGTTGAATCGATTTTCCAGTCGTTGTGGTCCCTCATTTTGCGTGATTCTTCGTCCGCAACAACATTGTTCTTTCCCGGAACATGTTGAGCTACTACATAAAGACGTTTTGTCTCGCACCAATTCCATATCTCCAATGTTAGCTGCAGTAACTGATGGGAGTGGGTCCCTCCCTTGTTCAGATATGCTACTGCAGTCGAATTGTCTATCTTCAGACAAATCACCTTGTTGATTTGATCCTTCATGAACAACTTCAGGGCAAAGAAGGCTGCCTTGAGTTCCAGGATGTTTATGTGATCCTGGGACTCGTGGGTATTCCACCGTCCTCCGGTCCGAAATTTCCCCCAGGATGCTCCCCAGCCTATTTTGGAAGCATCTGATGAGATTGTTAGATCGGCAGTCAGAGGCAGAATGGGACTTCCCCCAAGAGATGGTAGATTGGTTATCCACCAAATCAAATCCAATTTCGCCTTTTTGGAAAGGTTAACTTGTGTGTTGTAATCGGACGTCTGCTGTAGAGACTCGATCTGTACAAGTTGAATGTGACGATAATGTAAAGGGGCGGACCAAATTGCTGGGCGAGTGAATTCTAGGAGCCCCAGGACCCGTGATATTTGCCTGATGGAAGGCTGATGTGTCCTCAAAAGATGCCGACACTCTCTTAGAATATTTTCTGATTTGTCCTTTGGCAAAATAAATTCCATCGTTGTCGAGTCTATGAGCATCCCCAAGAAGACGATCCTCTGCGTGGGTATTAGTGTTGACTTTTTGTAATTGATCAGAAACCCTAATGATTCCAGTAGACTTATAGTCATACGTGTGTGTTGGTTTAATGTTTCGATTAATGGGGCTAGTACGAGTATATCGTCTAGAAAAATAATCATTCGAACACCCTGACCGCGCAGCCAAGCTATTACTGGCTTCATGAATTTTGTAAACACTCTCCGTGCAACATTCTGACCAAACGGCATTGTTACGAATTGGTAAGACGTTCCTTGCCATAGAAATTTTTGCGAGGTTTGATGTATAGGAATGGTTAGATATGCATCTGTCAGATCTATATTTATCATATAATCCCCCTTGTTTATGAGGGATTTTATTGTCATGAGATTTTCCATTTTGAAATGCTCTGTCTGGATAAATTTGTTTAGAGGGCTTAGATCTAAAACTGGGCGTTGACCACCACCTTTTTTGGCAACTAAAAATATTCTGTGATAGAACGCTTGATCGTTGAAATGTACACGCTTGATCATGCCTTTGTGTAACAACGCTTCGATTTCCTCGCTTACTAAATTGCAATTTTGCAACAATGGGCGAGGAACAGTTTTTTGAATAGGAGGACTGTGAAATTGAATTTGATAAACTTGAAAGATTTCTAAAATGGTAGAATCTTGTGTTATATTTAGCCAGTTTTTTATGAAAGGAAGGTGCCCCGTTAGTGGGAGCTGTTGTTTTGCTTGCCTCGAAAGGGCTGCTGCTGGAATTGAAATCTGCCCTTCACCTGGTGAGGGTAGCGATTGGGCGTGAAGGGAGTCAGGCGAAAATTTTGGTTTTTTGATTGGTATTTTTTCAATTGTGGTTTCGACCACGAAGATGTTTGTGGGTGTTGTTGATTTAGTTTTTTTGTAGATTTCTAACAATGTCAGCTCTATCAGCTGCTATTTTCGTAATGTCCTTGCCAAACAACTGCTTTCCTGCATTTGCAAAAGGGGCTTCTGCAAGCGAAATCTTTGCCAGATTTATAGCGTATAGAATCTTAGTTCTACGCAATACCGAAAGGGAATTTGCTGCATTCCCTAGCAAACAAATGGCCTGTTCAACAAGGCTTAACATTTGATCATGTGATAATTCTTGTTTGCTTTCTAGCAGATCATAGAGGGCTGTCAATGGAGCCCTCACGTTTAGGACATGTCTCTGAACTTTTATCAGTTCTTTATCACAGTTTTCAACCGACATTTTATAATTTTTTGGAATTTGATCCGCGATAGGTTTATCAAGTTTTGGCGTTGTAAACACATCTAAATCAGGAAGAGACGTTTCTTCCAAAATACTAAAGATTTGTGATGAGGAGAGACTGGGACAAAAATTTGTCTCTAAAAATTCTTTAAATACCGTAGAAGGCTCCCAACTAGGAGTTCAGCCACAGGATCAAACGGTAAGTGCTCTGCACTATCCTGGCTAGGCTGGGGTTCAACTTCGGAAAGGTTCTTTCCGCCATTGGCATTGTTGTTTTCTGATAAACAAGTGGTGTCATTGTTATGACCTTGGGTGAGCGATTTGCTCGTTATGTTGCCAACTTTGTGGCTAAAATTGGGGTCCAGGATTACTGGACTATAACTTTCTATCTCTGCGTCCGGTGGGACAGCAATAGAAAGCTGATCTGAGACATCTGTTGGTTCAGGACAACTAGTGTCATCTTGTTCGGCTGCCATATTGTCGGTGTATTTGACCCGCACAGATTCAAGGCTTGTAATGCATTTGTTGAGTTTTGTTTAAAAGTTGTTCTAGTATCGGGGAGTTATCTCCCCTGTGGTTTGTAGATGAATTCGATTGTCGACGCTTCTTAGATCTTTCCGATCGGTGCCATGATTTGGCAGGAGATTTTGAAGTGTCTTTACTTCTTGATCGTGAACGTTTTCTGTTAGAACTCATCCTAGACCAACCGTATACGTTGGAAACATATAAATTTCACTGAAAGAAAAAGGAAAGGTGCAAAAAAACTAGGATAAAATTGCACTTACCTTAAAATACAGCTGTAGCTCCTTCGCACATTTGGAAAAGTCGAAGATCATAACCTGGGGTGATCCCTTATAAGGTGCTTACTACCATATATGGGTTGGGGCTTCCCGCGCTTTCTTTTTTCTCACTCAGTGCTTTTAATATGTGGCTCCTTCGCCAGTTGGACTACATCATACCGTAAGTATTCCATACATTTCGACCGGAGAGTATAATGCTTTATCAATGCATGTTCTCAAAGAAAAATATGTAAAGAAATGTGGAAAAGACATTTATGGATCAGAATTGTACACGTAGTAGTTTCATTTTGCTCAAAACACAATATTTTTTCAAAAATAATTACAAGATAGGTTTACTAAAGCAAAATCTGCGCTAAAAACATCAATAAATATCGGGCTATTGTGATTTTGCTGTTACTCGTAATGAGCTTGAAGATGGCGCCATATTGGGGTAAAGGTGGTATATTGTGATTGTCATATCTTCTTAACGAGTTTGGCGACCCAGACTTTTTTGTGTAATTTTACTTTAAGTATATCATAAACTCCATGCCTGGGAAGTTTCAGCACATTCTCATTCCGGGAACAATTACTGCAGAATTACCTTGAGGTCGATGTTTGTGGTTTTGACTTTGTAAGTACAACCTTCATTGAATTTTGCTCTCTGAAAGAGGTTATTAACAGTCCGTATTAGAGGGAATATTTATAAAATAGGAGATATAATACAGACCCTTTCCGAACTATGTTAGACAGAGTAAATTACTACCGGATAAATTTATCAGATAACTTTTTTTATTAGTCAATGCAGTACACTGTTTTAATGTTGGTCAATGCACAATTTGTATCTTGTTTTTGCATTGTTGGTATTTGTTGCAATTAATGCCAATATGACACAAAGAAAGTATAGCTTTCAACAGCAAGAATCTGGCGTAGCTCTATAATAGATTGATTTATTTAGTTTGCAACAATATATACAGGATTTTTTTAATCCTACCAACTTAAGTCAAGAAATAAGTCTTATTGTATTATATTTTATTTACGTGTTAAAAACTGAATAAATATTTATTAAATATAATTTTATTTTTCTATAAATATGTAGTATGTACTTCCAAAGTGTACTAGTTCAACAAGACACCCAGCCATTAATACAGGAAAGCAACAGCCATCAAGTTATCAATTACAATGTATATACTCAGCTAGCTTTAATACCAAATATATCGCCACTGTCATATTTATATGTGGATAGGATAGTTTCCCATCTTTCATTGAGGACCAATACAGAGACTTCCAAGTTTGAAAACAATTTTTTATGTCATCTATAAAAAGTGTGTACAAAATTACTGCTTGATCAACTACAATTATCATATACCTAGTCGATAATTGTTTATATTTTTAAGATACACATCCTAAAATAATCCATGGCACATCCGTCACATGGCTTCATATAAACAAACAAGCTAGCTATCAGCACTCACCGTCATTTACGTCAGAAAGAGGTAAATTTCCCATTTACACATCTAATTCGTCACATGAATCCTTCCAAGAGTTTTCTAAAGCCTGCATCTTCCCGCTTTCGTCCAAAGATTCATCCATATTTGAGAAAAATGTCAATTTTGCCTGATTGCAGAGTTTTCGAATCTCGTTCCCAGAGTATGCCTGTTCGCGGGTTAGGTAGTGCCACTTGTGGCTCGGGGATTAGACTTGTGTATGTTTAAAATCTAAGGCAATTAGTTTATTTTAAAAAGTTGAAAGCCCCCATTCCCTCATGACTGATGTGTTGAGAAAAATTATATTATTTTAAAGCAATTCGTCAGGGTTCAGGCATGTGTAGGGCCTGAGTGGGAGAAAGTAGTTTTCTCAAACTTAATTATAAATTATCTGCCTTAAATATAAACTGATCAGCACATAAAATGGTGGTTGAATCCATTTCTATCAATCTTAAGCTATGTTAAACTAAAAAAAAATATTTAATTTGATTTCACAATCAGTTATCGGTATGTTATGAACTATTTTATAATAGGTCTATGTCTATGAAAGGATACTCCTCCAAGGAACTTGTTGTTGGCTTTGTATTCTTTCTTTATATGATATTTCCTTTTGAGTCTTTATATTCAGTTTTAAAATGCTTGTAAAAGTTAATAAAATTTTGATAAAATATCAACCTTTAATTCAAATCGCCATTTATAAAAACGTTTAAAAATAAAACCTGCCTCAGTCCCCTAGATTAAATTCCTGCCCTGACTTAGTTCAGTGCAAAGATTAGGTCCAGTGCAAAGAATAGGTCCAGTGCCAATGCGTCAGAAATATATTGTTCCCAATTAGGGCATATTAAAGTGTTTTACTACCCCCTGGCTCAACCTTGCACAATCCTGTGGCACAATTAATTGCATGAAACAGAAATAAATTACATCTACAATCTCTTGCAAAATAAAACATGCCATCATGATTTTGTAAGGCTTATCCCCTTTCCCCCCATGCAATGTTGCGATTTGAAGTCGAAATTGACCAGGAAGGCCTGAAACGGTGCTAACAATCACTAATCAATATTGAGAAGGGTGCGGGAGCAAGATTGTCTAAAATAGGAACGTTTGCAATGCACACTTGGCGCAGCTCTGATTGTGTAAGATGCGAGTGCAGATTATTACTAATAAAGGAAGTAAAATTTACTTTGAATCATTCAAAAATATTAGCACACATGTTTGAACAATAACACCCACATATTTTATGTTTATTTCTGGAAAAACGTTATAATATATGTAACAAAATAACTAATCAAATGCATGCAATCAGCATACTAATCAGTGTTCATATGTGTATGTGACGGGTCACCATTTAAAAATCTCAAAATTACATATTTTGTTTCTTTTCTACAAGCTTTGTTCACTAATTCACTTAAACATTATAAGTTATTCGACAAATGCTGGAACTTGGAAACGATTTGAAGTTGATTTGAAGAAGACGATTTGATTTGGAAACGATTTGAATGCTGGAATTTGGAAACGATTTGTGTACGTAGAATAAACAACGGATCATATGAGAGAATATATAGTATGTAATATTTTCTTTTGGTTTGAACGGGTCACCGTTACACAATCAGCTCGTATTATGTTAGTTTCTTAAAAAAAAATGGAAATGCTAACTTTACCATGGTGCCACGGTACAAACCTCAGATCTTATGTAGTTAATGTGTGGCCAGCGTACTCTCTTGAGTTGTTTTGGCACTTGTTTTAAACAGTGACCCGTTATGGTGATGCATTAATTATTCGGAATCATGCATTTCGGGGTGGATGCATGGGCTGTCTGAACAATTATGCTTTATACCTGACACAGTCACAGAGATGGTATACATAATGCATTGCATGTTAATATTTCACAAATAGTCATTAAGTATATACATAATTTTGGTAGTTAATCGGCGTGTTTATACCGCTTTGGTTTGTTCATCAAATACACGCAGCCTTATCAATATAGACGAATATTATTTTTTAATTAACAATCCGTTCATATTATATTGTATGCGTTTTATTGTCAAGATATACATTGTCGATATAATTATATTCAACGTGAAGGTACTTGGCAGTTTGATAGTTCTAAAATCTTAAACGCTGTCCTTTCCTTTTAACGATTTCTTTCACGCGATTTGGCATTGAGGCAATTGTGTTATTTATTACTTCTGGGGGTAAAGATTGAATTGTAAAGACAACTCTATTTTTAAATTCCTCGTATGTTTCCTTCGTGATTTGCGACCTTATCGCTTGCTTACGCAATGCGTCTGAAACTAGTTTAAAAATATTCTCAATAGGGTTTAAGTCAGGACTTCTCGGGGGTATTTTTAGAAGTTCACAGTTTGCACGGTCCATAGCTGCGCAAGCCATTGCTGAGTTTTGACTTGGATCTCCGTCTTGTAACCATAATTGCTTTAGGCTTTTATCTACAGTGCCAAACATGCTTTCAAAGTTCTCGTCAATAAAATTGGCAAAATAACGGCCATCTAACTTATCATACGTTTTGCATATGACCACGCCCTTGTCATAACTTATAGCTACCATCAGCTTTACCACTCAACCACCAGTTCCTGTTTTTTGTCCTTTCGCAGTACATCCTGGCATTAGTCCTTCGCTTCTCTTGCACCATACTCTGCCTTTGGGTGCCAAGGCTTGATCCAAGAGATTTCTCTTATACGCAAATCCCATTCCGTCGAGGTAAAACACAATATCTTGAGTCCACACGTTGTGAGAATATTCCTTTTGCATTCTCCGTGCAAAAATTCTCCTCTTTTTCATATCAGCTTGTAGATAATAATAGCCCTCTTTATTTAGGAAACGTGAAATTGTACTCTCTGAAACGTCTTTTCTACAAATGCATGTGTTCTCCATCAGTCACTTGATCGTGAAATTACCCTCCTGCTCTCTTAGGATCTGGATCGATCGTCTTGGTTTTCGTTCCTGGCGTTTATTTAGCTTTCTGGGTCTACCTCTAGTCTCTCTGCGCGTTTTCTTACATCCGTTACTGCTCATATCCATTTTGCTAATCCTCCACACAGTTGCCCGAGAAACATTACATTCTCTCGCTCCTTCCGGAATGGAAAGCCCTTGAAACCTCGATAAATAGTACACCAGAGCTTTTGTCTTGTGGTCAATATCCATACTGAATTATTCCTTTAATATTTATCTTTTAAAGTACGATTGTTCAAGTCCTAGTAATAATGTTCATGCTTATATATTATTGTATTCCTTTTTTTGGTTCATTACATAACCTTCAAAACGTGTTGATGTACGCAAATGATGTCATTCACAAGTGTTCTAGATAAAACGTGTCCAGCATCATAATTTTCCACACCTACAGTACTTGACATAGTATGTGCAGATTTATTGTTGAAATACAATCTCTTGCAAACTAAAACGTGCCATCATGATTTTGTAAGGCTTATCCCCCTTCCCCCCATGCAATGTTGCGATTTGAAGTCGAAATTGACAAGGAAGGCCTGAAATGGTGCTAACAATCACTAATCAAAATTGAGAAGAGTGCGGGAGCATGGAGTGTCCCATTTATTTTGCATAAGATTGTAGAGTTCAGAATAAAACCTTACCTTCAAAGATGTTCTGTATTTGTTCTCCAACGTTAAAAAGTAATTTTTTTCCTGTTTGGTTTTGGGGCTCCCGCAATACTTGCAGGTGTTTTTGAAGTCATCATCAAACAGACTTCAACAATCTGGACAATATTCATTTACTGTAACCATCTCATCTTTGTCTAGTTTTGAAGAAAATGCTTTTTTCAAAAAATACAATGACTTCAGGTGGTTTTTTTTGCTGTTATTTGGTAGGTGAATCGAGACTAAACCTAACCGATCATTTTTCACAGAATATGTTGTTGTTTTGTGCTTAATTGTGTATTTCATTATGCTTAAAATACTGTGATAGAGGCACCTGGATTAATCACTTCGTTGTTGCTACACACATCAGGCTGGATATCTGAAGCCGAGTCAGAAGACTTACTTTCCGATTCACAAACAAATTCACTGTCTGAGACAACATACTCATTTGGTTCCAAATCTGCCTGTTCTGGCTCTTCATCGAATATTGCAGTTGGTATTGCATGGCTGTTTTCATCAGCTTGAGAATGTTCATCATCACTACTATTTGAATTGTTGGCATCTTCCTCACGGGCAAATGAATCTGACTCATCATGATCACTATCAGCTTGCACTACTATAACATTGGCATCGGCTTTTTTCTTTAAGCGTGCAAGTGTTCGCTTCAGAATCAGGATACTAGGGTCTCATTGCCATTCTTTATAACGGGCATGTTTCGGAGGCATAATTTGCTTCAACTACACTGACAATATCTTATAGCAATTTTATTTCAGGCCAGAGAAAAATACACAAGTAAGTTTTATCAGATGTCGAGTGGTCGACCAATCAGAACGCAATGTTTTTGAAAGTGTGTGATATTTTACCTCAAGTGATCAATCACAACGCAGTGTTTTTTTAAATGTATGCTGTACTTTATCCTTCTTTCATAAACTTGACACTTTTCTTGTTGGTAGCTTAGCTGTTTATACCATATTATTTGCATTTGCAGGAAAATAATCGAGAATGAGTTTTTCGGATTCAAGCTTGGAAAAGAATCGAGAGAATGAATTTTTTCGGAAGCAACTTGTCCCAGTGGCACTGCTACTGCCACTGGTAAAAAGGCACATATCCGTCAGCCGGTACCTTCTTAGACAATGTCCCTACAGAGTCTTGCATATAGTTTTTGTTTTTAAATCATTTTAATGTGCCTTTTCTTACTTCTGCTGATATTGGCCGCTGTCCTGTGGCTGTGGATATGGGCGCTGCCACTGGTAAAAAGAAATCGACCCTACTGCCTGGCGTTTTAGTTTTCTTGTTTTAGACTATAGTTTTTGGTTTTAAATAATTTATGCCTTTTCCCCCCACTTATGCCGGCATCTGCTTTAGGTCGCTGTGGTGTAGCACTGTTTCAGTTGTAGGCCTGGTCAATGATTCTTGGACCATTAGCCCTGTAAATCCCATGGCATGGCCATGCCTGGTAGCCTGGCAGACAGCCATGTATTTTTTAAGCCAGGCCATAATCATAAGGCTTATTATTATGTATTTATGAGTTATGATTGAATTTAAATACTATATATAGTTTTATTTTCATAGTTTAATTACTATAATCTGTTATAAGCCTGATGTCAATGCCAATGGTTTTTGTTTCAGTTTTCTTTTATTAGCTTTGCCAGAATTATAATTCATAAAGGTATTGAATTGAAGTCGCCCAGGGGCAGGGAAGCCAAACTCTGCTAATTTGTGTGACATTTTACTCGGCTTTATATTATATTGTTATTAAGACTGTTGAACTAGAACAGTATTTAATAGATAACAGCAAATTGTGCTGAATTGTTTCCTTAGTTTTTTCTACTGCTTTCCAAATTTATGTTGTTACACAAATTTATGTTTTTACAAGTTATTTTTGTTGCAACATTACATGTATCAAGTAAGTTGTTTACGACATACTAGCCGTATAATAATTTTTTAAACAATGTGTATTTTTTACATAAAACTTTTTAGACACCAAAGCTTGCGCCAA
This sequence comes from Paramuricea clavata, assembly GCA_902702795.2. Classification (NCBI taxonomy): domain Eukaryota; kingdom Metazoa; phylum Cnidaria; class Anthozoa; order Malacalcyonacea; family Plexauridae; genus Paramuricea; species Paramuricea clavata. Next base: position 54,179 of record CACRXK020000160.1, on the reverse strand, counting down.
AAAGGTGTATTTGAGCATTATCTGCACGAAATTGACGAAACCGAATCAGAATGTTAATATGCCCAAAAAAGACGGAATGTCTGTGAACATCAAAGGTGCCGCTGAGGTCAAGTTGAAGAACAAAGTCAAAGACAAGGTCAAGGACAAAGTCAAGCCCAAGGACAAGGTCTCCAAGTCAGCAGTGCAACATCAGCAAATGGAATGCGAATGTACCCCAAACTTTTTAATGTCATTTAATCTCGCAAATAAAAAGGGGAAATGTTGTGAGGTATTGTACAATAGTCTTGCAACTTCCTTGTGCCTGTGTCCTGATGCCCATCCAGGCAGTCACTGTCAACTTAAAAATATTTTTAATATAAAATATTTTTCTAAAATTAATATATAAATTATAATTTTTGAAATACAATATCCCTGTTTGCTTTGAGAAATCAAATTTTAAAAGTTCAAAAACATGCAAAAGTTCACGTTTATAGTTCTTGCAAAATATATGTGCCTAGCCTTGTTTTGGTGCTTTTTGCAAATGAATCTATAATTTTAAGCACTTTGGTGATTTTGAAAACTTATCTCGAAATGATTTGTTTATGCATTTTAAAAATTTACAATAAAACAAGAAATAAAACGAAGCCGGAGACTTTCATTTTTGTTGCGATGCCATGGCATGGGCTATTGCCAATTTGGGCAATTAAATGCACACGCGACATGTAAAATGAGTGGAAGTTCAACCTGAGCTTAGAACTCATTCATAGATGTAATGAGTACTGTGAGCTTCTGAAGCTTAAAGTACTTGTATAGAAAGAATACACGAACTGCTGTTAGGGGAAAGTAATGATGTATCTTTAAAACATTGTTCTTATTTCAGTTTGGTGTATAACAAGGATACCTAAAAACTTGATATTATCGACATTATCTGTTAGTTACTTTTAGAAGATTCATTGTCTTTTAAGAACATATCAGACTTTAAATCGCATCCCTGGTAATGTGGTAGCAAAGAGTGACTGGGCAAGCATCTTTAACACCAGGTTATAATAAAAACTTTTATGAACAAATTGGGCAATTTAATTCAAGTCTTAAATTAACAGTTGGAAGACATAGTAGGTCCAATGTCTTTTACCACTTTTGGTGACTAGTTTTTGCAATAAAGATTGATCACCATTTATGTTTTTGCTTGCTATACACTGGTTTAAATAAATGATTACAAAGCCCAGTTGAATTGTAATCAAACCCCAATGTTTCAACACTCCAGTCTAGTGTCTTCATCAGGGGTGATCTAAAGTTGCAATGTGGCTTCTTACATACCCAAAGGAAGACATCACCTGCCAATGAGATGCATGCATTCCTCTGGTAAATAGGCACTGTCATCCCTATTCAAAGGATGATTACTCATATTTATATGCCACACTAGTCAAACACTATGCCTTGAAGCATGGCATATAAATATGAGTAATCATGCTTTGAATAGGGATGACTGTGCCTATTTACCAGAGGGATACATGCATCTCATTGGCAGGTGACGTCATCCCTTGGGTATTTAAGAAGCCAACGATTGTAACTTCAGACACTAGACTGGAGTGTCGAAATGTTGGGTCTTGATTACAATTCGACTGGGCTTTGTAATAATTTATTTAAAACGGAGTAGCGAGCGAGAACATGGTTGATATACCTGGTTGCAGTGAACAAACAAACTTTGATCACCATTTGTTTTTCTTTCCATCTTTCCAGGATTGTTTTTGTTTAAACTTTACATGAGAATGAGAACAACAAACATCAAATCAATTTGAAGTTCAGAAGTTATTGAACTACTTTAAATTAAGAACTTAACCAGACTGGTTGCTACCATGTTTCTAAGGATTTGGTTTAAGGCTGTTTTTACAAAATGAATTTAAATTTAGTTTACATCCATATGTAGCATCTATTATAAGAACATTAAAATTGACATGTTAAAATTAACTATTATAATGTTGTTTCAAGTATAAGTATGTATCTTGGCATTCATTTGGTTTGATTGTGTCATGATCAGGGATCAGTCTTTCATATTCTGCTCTAACATTTGGCTCCAAATAGTCATCTGGTACTTGCAAAATGCCAGATAGGGTAGCTGCCTCCTTCAGCTGTTCTTCAGTTACCTTTAGGCCTGTAAAATAAGGTATTATGTAAAGGTTACAGAATGGTCATATGTGCTCCATACAAAAATGTTTCCAGCCCCCAGAGAAATTGTGCACCCCCCAACAAAAATGTGCAACCCCTGTCCCTGCCAAAATTTAAAAGCACTAAATTAAACTACCGTTAAGTAAGATAGAAATATTAAAATTAACATGTTTCTATATATGCTTTTTTGCAGCAAATTAACGTAAAAGTAAAACACACTTACAAAAAATAAGTTCACATGCTCATCGGCACCACGCGTTCGCACATTGACAATGGATTCAGACAGGTTTGACAGGTTTACATAAACCTGTCAGATTTTCCAAAGAAAGAAAATCTATAACCTTCCATGTAATAATGTATATAACTAATTTAAAGGATATTCTGTTTCATAAAATGGATGTTGTCTAATCTATTATTGAAATTTGATTATGGACTACCGAGCGTATTTAGACCCACTGATCATTGCTTTGGCAATTCAGAATCAGGAAATGATTGGGAAGCATTCACGCTCTTGCAGTTTGGTTTTTAGTTCGTCGTTAGAGTTGGTTTTAAAGCGTGTAGATCTAAATCGATGTGTCAGCAATTAGCGGATCCTATATTTTTATCACTAGCTAATATGTTTCAGAAAAGGTTCAATTCATTGTTTAAGCCGCGTATTAGTCAAAAATTCACTTAAAAACATGCATTTTCTAATTAATTAATTTAAAAAGTGACACCAGAATGCAGGAAATGCTGTTTCAGAGCCCCAAATTTTAAATTTTTTTCAGGGGGGGGGCATAGTTGGGTGAACCTAGTAACCAGTCATCAAAAACCCTGGATCCGCCCCTGCACAAGATCATTGCCACCCCCCCCCTGAATTTTTTGCAACCCCCCCAGAGAAAAATATGAAAATCCGCCCTTGGCTCCATATAATGCTCCCTCTTTATTGCTCAAATTGATTGCACTTCGTAATTATAAATAGCTTTTTTAGCTGCAAGCAAGTTAGATAACTCTATATTGATGTAGTGTCTAAGCTGCAATGCACGATTTTAGTGTGCATGACTCTATCCTTCACAAGAAAATTCATGTGGCATTAGACAGAGTAGAATAATAATAAGGTACAGCAGGGCACAACTTACCACATTCTTTGAGACCATACTCATCTGGAAAGCTATAAATGTGGTTAGTAATCCCACTTGGCAATACTGCATCCTTTTGTGCTCTTATTCTATGAGTGTTCCACACAGTCTCTCGAAAAAGAAAAATATCCAGTTCTTTCTGAACCAATGGTATCATAACAAAAGATAGAAGCATTCTTGAAACATAAATAAAATTAAGGTCAATAATTTAATTAAGAACTTATCCAAAATTAGACCAATTTGACAAGTGAACCAATATTGCTTGTCTTAACACTTTGACAGCCAGCAGTCTCCTTTTGATGAGTAAACTTGTCCTCCCCCCAAGGAGGTGATAGAGAACTTGGCAACCTAGAACGGCAACGACAATGGCGAAAAAATATAATTGCTAATATAATTGCTTATATTATTGTATTTCAGCCAAAGTATATGTTACTACACTTAATTTGCCTCTTTAAGTATTCTTGCTCCTCTAAAACAGCCCTGATGAATAAAAATAGTCCGCGAATTCAAATAAAACACCTCAAATAACATTGAATGAATTAACTGTTGCCGTAGTCATGCACCGTGAAAATGATGCAAATCACACACTAGTTTCATCAACTATGGCATTGCACAATGCTTTAAAGACCATGTAATTTACATTCACCTTTGTCTATGAGGATCAATGCTATGTTGATGACCATGTTGCCGTTGTCTTTGCCAAACTCTCTGACTTCTGCCATCCAGAAGGGGGGAAGGGGAGGGAATTTTGTTTCTAACAATTTAGTATGTATCTTAGGACATACAATAAGAAGGGGGTACATGTTGGGGGGTTAATTAACTTCCAATTCCCTCTGTGAGGGAGATATATGGATGCTTTCTGGAATGACCCAATGTCATAATTTGTCAAGGGGTGTGTATTATTTTTCAAGCAAACCCATTAAGAACCAGTATTATCCCTTTGACAAGCAAATTTTCTCATTGTCTTGTGTTAAACTGAGTAAAACAACAAAATAGGACACACTTGGGTGCAGTACCACTAAAAATGTTAATATTTTTACCTGTCGGTTTCATTATGTGGATCATAGTGATCTTTAAGCCATCTCAAATGACCTTTGAAATACTTTTCCATTCTTTCATGTAATTCCTTCCACCACCTTTCAATCTTAAAGTAATAAAGCAGCATAAAATTAAATCTTAACAAGATGCTCTACAGAGCCTGGGCACAGGTGCCCCAGCAAGTAATAAGTTCTTTGTAGGTTTGCATGGCGATTAAACATATAATACTGTTGTTTGTGGAAACACCACGTGAATTTATTACTGCAAAGCTTTCGATCTGTAAGCCCGGATCTTCATCAGTGCTAATGATATGAAAAAATATTGAATTAAAATTAAATCTTGTCTGTGATTAAGTACATTGGGTCTATAATCAATATTAAAGGCTTGCATGAGCGATGTTATTTAATTGCTGAAATGTGCTGCTGAGTATGTGCCAGTTTGAAAAAGTATGTGTAGAAAATGAAATAAAAAATAAATTTTAGCAATTTACCTGATTAGAAGTGGAAGGGCCATAGACAACAGTTTCATGTGGATCCATATCTCCATGTTTACTTCATAAGAAAGCATGTGTGGTTGCCATGACACCAGTCTCAGTACCCTTGTCCACTCGCAGCATGGCTGATATTATTCTCATTTCATAGAGATATTCAAGGTACCACTTCCCAATTAATTTTGGTTCAGAATTGGATATCCAAACTCAACCATAACAGCTTTCTACTGGCAGTGTCAATACATCCATAGATAGCCAATGGAAAGTGGAATTTTGATATCCCATCAGCTTATCATGACCATCAAGTGCATGCACCCAATTCGTTCCCTTTGTCGTGAAATGCTTTCTTTTCTTCTTGCCTGGTGGCACGCCACCTCTGATTTCAAGTCCCTCTGTGTCAAGCTCAGTCATCACATCATAGACTTTATCCCTGGTAACATTAAGACGATGTTCTATCCTGATTTTTTTTTGCATGGCCCTGTAACTCAAAAGCATACCTGGGCCGTTCAATTCAGTTTGCACCGCTTCGATTACATCTGAGACTCCAATATTTTGGTCATTGTAAAACAACTCAAAATGGCGAAGACGTCTATCGAGCGACCTGAGACTCCACATATGTTGAGGAAAGTCACGAGTAACAAAGTCTAGTACTTCACTTCTTTTTAATCCTTGCTGAACATAATTTGACAAAGCTTCTTTAAGATTTTCATCATCTTTCCAAGGTACTTCTCTGATATCAGAATTGTCCGCCATTTTGTCACAACAAAGGAATTTTAATGAGTCAGCTTGGGTCGCTGTGCATTATGGTAGTGGCAGCCCTCGGCCATGGTGAAATTCACTTTTACTTTAATTTTAATTGTAAATTATTTTGTATTTCATTTTAATTTATTTTTATTTTTCATTTTAATTAAAAAAAAAAGTAAAAAAATCTTTAAAATAATGTAAAATGTACAAAAAAATGATAGTGGCAACGCTCGGCCACCATAGACTGCAACAAAAAGTGGGAAAATTTTCTGCAAATTGTCGACACAAATCCTGTATAATTTAAATTAATTAAAGGCTCACTTACAAAGAAGGCTAATAAGATTTAAGAATTATTAAATAACCAAAGTACCATATAAAAGCTGTGGCAGTCCTATTCGAAGATTTCCTTTCATAAAGCAACTGAGGAAAGGATTTGATTGAAATAAACAAGTGAGGAAAGGCTGTGAATTTGTGAAAACTGGAAAGTGGTTTTAAACTGTATTAATATTTGCATCATAATTAATAGTCTGAAAACAGACAAGGTTTCAAAGCTGGACAAAAGGTATTGTAAGTTCTATGTTTTTGTTTGCCTTTATGGAAATTTGTGCACTTTCACAATGAGTGAACATTTTGTTCTGTATAATGAAGCAATTGCCCAATGGAAACCTCAGACTTCAACTGTAATATTTTAATATTGATAAACAAATTGTGTACTTTCAGGTGCATTTCAAGTTTTCAACATCAATTGAAGTTTGGTTAGGAAACAACTTTAGTTTACTAATCTCCCTAGCAATGTGTATTTTCTATTAACTATGATTCATTTAGTTGCGCTTAATATAATATAATCACTTTGTGAAATATGGGGTGCCAGAGCTGAAAAATAAGTGTCGATCCATCTTTTGTTTATTCTGTGAGAAGACAGAGTATTCTGCCAGTAAAAGTATTTGTAGCTAATTACCAACATATTAGAAGAATTATGCAATAAGTAATAATTTGAGTAATTGATACTTGATACTTGGTCCGAACAGTAGTCATAATTGAATCGATATTCTTGGTATCGCCATCGCTAATCACTTCCTGTGAAGCCTATAGCAGTCTTTGTGAAAAATTTTCAAATTACTTGGAATGTGATCCCACCAATTATGAAGCACATCTAAACAAACACAGTTTACTAGATGAGATGATGAAATCAACTGCATGATAATGAAACTGATAAAATTATTGAAATTTATCTCTTTATGTTTTGAGAAGAGATTTAAATGCCTTGAACACACGACGAAAAGCGTGCCCTTAATATGGTTGTAAAGGCAGATTAATCGTGTATTTTATTAGTGTTTAGTTACACTTAATGCGATTTATTAAAGACACTAAATGCACCTTTAGAAACGTTTAGTATTTCCGATTAAATGTCTTAACGGCGGGATTAATACTTAAGACTAAATGTTGATTAAAGTGTACTAAAGGCAGATTTAATTAAGTTGATTAAATACAGATTAATGCGGTTTAAGGGAACGTATAATCGCCTTTAATATCTGTGACGTATTTGACTAAAGGCGAACTTAATCATAAATGTTCTAGTTGGTTAAAGAGTATTAAAAGTAACTTTAATACATTGTTTAAAGGTCGATAAAGCATGAGATAAATATAAATTAATCACCTTAAAATATTGATTAAACCTTGCATAAATGCTAATTTAACTGTCTTTAATTAACCTATTATATTCGCAATAATGCAGCTTTTCTTTATTCGTTAGCTGGCTCTTACTTATATACTTACTTATATATAAAACCTATTCCATGTAAATACACGAAAAAAACTGAATTCCATGCAATTACAAGCTCAACTCGTAATAAAAATATAATTTCTAATGATTATATTCACTACAATCTACACATATAGCTAGCTAGCTAGTCAAACAAATGCAAACAACACCCATTCATTATGAAAAAATCCCATTTATATTTCCACCTATATACCCGTGTATTTACAAAATGAAACCAATGTTTATTTAAATAAATATATAAGTCGTAATGTAATGTAATGATAGGTACCTGTATACATTCCTACTAATATTATTCCATGAGGCGATTTTTTCTTTGGTGTACAGTGAATAATAATGGTGTTTTTAACATCTAAATTACAGTTCAGTTCATCTCCAGACGCTCCATAGCCAATATATTTTCAAAATACATTGCGCGTCTGGAGACCAGTAAACAATGCCACTGAACTTTGAGTTCGGAGTAAATACGCCATATATTTACTGCACCACAGAATAAAGCGCCTTCTCAGGACATAAAAAAGATATACACTGCAAGCATGAATGCATGTCTAATTAATAGAGTGCATAACATGCTCTACATACCTTAACAACAAACCGTATAGAAGTGCCAGTTATATAGGTTTAAAACTTAATTCAAATACGTAGGGTATAGTTTGGAGTATGATGAGCAGTCAATCTGACCCGATCGTCAAGTACCCAATAATTTGATGTGCATTGCAGTATACGCTTAAGAGGCCGTCTCCGTAAGAACCGACCACTGATTTTTTTTCTTTGAAAATCAACCTTGCCTCTAACTTTTCCTATTTATTAGACTTAACAAGCATACTACAAAATCACATTCAGAATTTTTCATCTCACGTTCTTTCCCGAGATTTTTAAACTTTTGTTCCTTAGGGCTATAATTGGGATCTCAACACTTTGGCTGACGTAAAAATACCACATCTGTATCCCTCAAATGCACAGACGCACGGGCCGCTTTCCAATTTTTATGTTTATAATGTGAAAGTTAAGGTCTTTGCTCGAACATATCAAGCATCTACACATTTCAAACCCTTTTAAAACGTCTTTTTACACGAGCGTGCTTCAAGGTACTTTTTCAACATGGGTTAGGTCCTCAAAATTACATGTTTTTACGATCGGTTTTTGCAAAAGTGGCACTAGCCACAAACTTCTACTTAAATATTTTTTAAAATACTAATTGTAAATTATAATTCCATCAAAACAAAAATTGGGGGATTTTTTTCCAAACTATTTTAATCGACACGTGAAATTTACAATTCTTTGGTGCTCACTGGAAATGACGCTGACAACCCATTCATTAAAAGTTCGCGGATAGTTTACAAATTTTCAACACATGCTAAAAGTTTTGAACATAAAAACACTGCTTGAGTTGCATAAATCTTATGTAGACCACCTGTATGTTTCAAGCAGCTGAAAACGTTGTTTCAACAGTTGCACCACGCAGGTAATAACGTAATGTAAACAAATGTGTCTATGTAATTATTCGCATGTCGAGAAACCCCGCTGCGAGTGAAACATCGTGCATTATAACGCCAAAAAATGCTAAATAAGATCTTGCTAAAATATAAGTGAATCATATTGTAGTTATTATATACCACAAAGTTTATCAAATTAAGATAAAAAATCAATAAAAAGTACAAAATATTTGTGCGTCTATATTTAGGATACTCTGAGTACGAGATTGTAAACAAACAGTGACCCATTGCATTATATACTAAATTTTTATTTAGACAAGAGGAAGGATATCTTTTACCGGCATAGCTAGAAAGAGCATAATAAAATTAGTATAATTGCAAAGTTTGGTCGCGAAATGTTGTAAAATATTGAAAATAAAGGCTCGCGAAGTTTGAAAAATTTGTCATAGTTTGTATTTATGTGTGGCCAAATTGATACCGTTTTGAGAACAGGGTATCGATTTTCGCCGCGTAATAAATATACAAAATTTGAAGTTATACTAATTTTATGATGTTCTTTCCAGCTGTCTATATCCAATTTCGCAATGGATCCATCTATATCTAAATAATATTTGAAAATATCTTATTTCAATAAACTACACTACAGCTATATTTATAGAAAAATTGGGTCTTTAAAAAAAGACTGTAGAGGCAGTTGGACCCAATTTTTCTATAAATATAGCTGTAGTTTATTGAAATAAGATATTTTCAAATATTACGGAAGCCTCACATATTGATTTTGTCCATGAGAAACGTCATATGTTCGTTTCTCTGGAGACCCCCCCCCCCCATTAGAAACGTCACACATAGTTATCGATATTTTGTTCTTATAGTGCACATAAAGTAATTTTCTACTATTTTTCCGGTCAGCTATTGGCGATGGTTCCACGAGGAATATGTCATCTTCTGCTGACATACTCTTTTTTTATTAATATATATGTGAACTTCAAAATTTCCAACGTTTCTCAAAACAACTTTTTTTGCATAAAATATTGATAATTTTAGTGCGTATTTCTTGAAATTTGAGTGTTTTCAATGCAAGGAAGGCGTAATAATATAAATATATAGGTATAGAACAGGTATGGTATTACGAATATATAGACTGCTGTTTGTATCAAATTGTTTTCTTTTTTATATTCTGCAAAGACAAAAACTATCGATTTTTTCCATGATGTTACGTTTACAGAAAAACGTCACAGCTGCCAACACCCCCCCCAGCCCCAAACGAACATATGATGTTTCTCGTGGAAAAAATCGATATGTGAGGCTTCCCTTATTTAGATATAGATGGATCCATTGCGAAATTGGATATAGACAGCTGGAAAGAACATCATAAAATTAGTATAACTACAAATTTTGTATATTTATTACGCGGCGAAAATCGATACCCGGTTCTCAAAACGGTATCAATTTGGCCACGTATAAATACAAAACTATAGCCTTTGTGACAAATTTTTCAAACTTCGCGAGCCTTTATTTTCGATATTTTACAACATTTCGCGACCAAACTTTGCAATTATACTAATTTTATTATGCTCTTTCTAGCTGTGCCGGTAAAAGATATCCTTCCTCTTGTCTAGATAAAAATTTAGTATATAACGCAATGGGTCACTGTTTGTTTACAATCTCGTACTCAGAGTATCCTAAATATAGACGGCCGAATATTTTGTATTTTTGATTGATTTTTTATCTTAATTTGATAAACTTTGTGGTATATAACTACAATATGATTCACTTATGTTTTAGCAAGATCTTATTTAGCATTTTTTGGCGTTATAATGCACGATGTTTCACTCGCAGCGGGGTTTCTCGACATGCGAATAATTATATAGACACATTTGTTTACATTACGTTATTACCTGCGTGGTGCGACTGTTGAAACAACGTTTTCGGCTGCTTGAAACATACAGGTGGTCTACATAAGATTTATGCAACTCAAGCAGTGTTTTTATGTTCAAAACTTTTAGCATGTGTTGAATTTGTAAACTATCCGCGAACTTTTAATGAATGGGTTGTCAGCGTCATTTCCAGTGAGCACCAAAGAATTGTAAATTTCACGCGTCGATTAAAATAGTTTGGAAAAAAATCCCCCAATTTTTGTTTTGATGGAATTATAATTTACAATTAGTATTTTAAAAAATATTTAAGTAGAAGTTTGTGGCTAGTGCCACTTTTGCAAAATCCGATCGTAAAAACATGTAATTTTGAGGACCTAACCCATATTGAAAAAGTACCTTGAAGCACGCTCGTGTAAAAAGACGTTTTAAAAGGGTTTGAAATGTGTAGATGCTTGATATGTTCGAGCAAAGACCTTAACTTTCACATTATAAACATAAAAATTGGAAAGCGGGCCGTGCGTCTGTGCATTTGAGGGATACAGATGTGGTATTATTACGTTAGCCAAAGCATTGAGATCCCAATTATAGCCCTAAGGAACAAAAAGATTAAAAATCTCGGGAAATAACGTGAGATGAAAAATTCTGAATGTGATTTTGTAGTATGCTTGTTAAGTCTAATGAATAAGAAAAGTTAGAGGCAAGGTTGATTTTTGAAAAAAAAATCAGTGGTCGGTTCTTACGGAGACGGCCTCTTAAACTCTGAAGCGAAACTACTAAACGAGAGCTTTTGCAGTTTTTGATTGTCATTCAGGTGCAATTTATTAAACGGAACAGGAGATTTATATGCATCACATTGATTTGTTCCGTGATGAAACATCTACGGTTTTATAAAGTTAAAACTTCGGCTAAAATAACAACTTGAGCAAGACGACCAACATTAGGGTCACGAAAACAGTCGAAATCATGCCATAAAATGCACGAAAAGTTCTTCTAAAAACTTAGTTTTAAACTAGATCGAACTTGCTTTAATGCTATATCGTATTTCATGAAAACATGCCAGGTATTTTCATTCAAAAACACGCTCAAAAAAATCGTAACTACTCACTTGGATTTAGTGTTCATGTTTCTTGCGATTTCCCACTTCACTTTTCCGTTAGATTGAAAGAAATTGCTGTTTTTCAGGCTGAAAATCGCGCAACTTGATTTGGACAAGAACTTGACTTGAAACATATGCACACTCCCTTATGTTTTACAATATATTTTATATGTAAAACACTTGAAAAACCTCTTCTTTTTCATCCTTAAAACTTGCTGCAAAGTCCTATCTTGTGACACTTTGCGGTTGTCACAGGTTTTGTAAAAAAATAGAGTTTTAAAATCGAAAATCTTCGCAAACTTTTGATCAATTTTCTCGCATGATGTATCGTTTGAAAGCCCGAATTTTGCACTTTATACTCGTGACCGTTGCTAGGCAACCCGATAAATACGCGCTAGACAATCGTGCCCGGAAGTTGACTTGTCATCCAGGGCGCATGAGGGCGCAATGAGACTTACCCCGTTCCCAATTCCAGGGCGCATGGGGGCGCAATGAGACTTAATGAGTTAAATAAATTATTAACTAAAAATAATGGTTTAACAGTCAAAACATTGAAGCAAATGGTCAAGTCAAACATATCAATATACAGTAAGTCACTGATAAGTAACATGGAGTGATAAAAATCAACTGACCATTATATATACAGGCCTGGACCTGGGTTTCGGTGGTGCAATGGTACGAGCAATAATTTTGGTTATTAGCTCAACAATGTATATCAACAATGTTTGCAATTGCATGCATCCAGCATGCCCATGCAGGCCATCGGCATGTTGTCCAACACCAAGGAATATAAATACAATGTATTCTCATGGAGACATATTGGAGGGCTCCCATATTCAACCCATGACACCGAGCTGTGTCCTCCGCAATACATACTTTGAATATACATCATGAATACTTCTTTGGCCTGAGAGCCTCGCTTAGATCATGAGTTGTTAGCCAATCACCTAAGGCTCCCATGCCAAAAAAGTATTCATGATGTAATTACATATGGAAAGGATGTATTGCGAAGGACACAGCTCAATGTCATTGAGTTGAACACAGGGAGCCATTCAGCTTTACTATATAATAGTGTGTATGAGAAACAATTGTCTATTAGTATTTTTGCACAAGCAAATATAACAAATCCTGCAAGTTGACTGGTCAAATTTGATGTATTAATTAAGCTGTTTTTTTCACCTACAGGTGAATACATATAACAAAACCGAAATTTTCAGAATGGCAGCTAGCGGTTTTGTGGAAGTTACTGAATGATGAAGAAATAAGCGGAATTAAAATAAATTCAGTCCCAAAAAACACAAAAGGCTTGTGTAAAAATACTAAAACAATTATTCGCCTTAGGCTCGGTGATTATCGGGGAATATTCACCACGACTTCGTCTCAAAGAATATTTCCCGATAATCACCTCGCCTTTGGCGAATAATTGCTAAATGTTCATATACATTTTATTTCAGCTGAATTTTCACCTAAATGTTCCGAACTTCGTTCCAAAGTTGGCAAATTTGTTGCAAAATTCGAAAGTTGCCAAGATTTGTTGTGAAGTTCAAAAGAAATCATATTCACAAACCGGTTTGTAAACTAAGCCTTTGGTTGGCTTCTTTTATTTCTGGACCAATCAGGGACATACAAATCAGCTTGCTGAATTTTAATATGAACTTTCGAACTTTGCAACAAATTGGCCAACTTCAAAACGAAGCTTGGAACATTTACGTGGAAAGTCAACTGGAATTGGTGGCAATGTGCCCAGACGTGCCCCTTGGATTTACTCTGTCTAACACCAGACAATTTTACTTATTAGTGTTAGCTAGGGTACAGCCAGTGAATGGGTTGATACTTAATATAATTATTTGTATGATCATCCATTTGTAATATTATAGAGGCATTTATAAAGACATGCATACAACAGAACAAAACTAAACAAAGACCAATTCAAATAATATGGACATTTTTGTCCTCATCTTCAAAATGCCAATATTAAAACCTGTTATTCAATATAAACAGTCAATGGATAAAGCCATTCAGATGAAATGGTTTATAGGAAATCAATGAAATTGTATTTAGTACTTACACTACAAGCTTTGGGCACTTTTTGTTTGTTCTGTCCGGTCTGTCTGACTCGTCTCCCAGTTGCATTTGTTCGGGACAAGATGTCCATTTTCGCTTCAATACTTTTCAAAGCATTTTCATTGTTTGATATTGTATTGGCCATTTGATCTCTCAAGAGCCTGTTCTCCTCAACCACATTTTGTAACAACAAAACATACTGATCGGGTAAAGACGTTTCAGTAGCCATGTCGAAAAATCCAGTACGGTCAGATTAAGCTGTTCGTCGCAAAAGGATTTTGAACACACAGAACACAGTTGATTGTTGAATTGTATGTAGTTTTATAATTGAGCGCAATCGCGTCGCAACATTCCATTGGTTGTAGAAAACTTTCACAGCAGGATTCTATTGTTATCATATTTCTTTCGTTAGGTATAACACACGAACATCAAAGCTCTTTACCCAGAGAACTTAGAAAAGCACTGGCCTAAGTACAAATTGGGCTTCCTTACGAATACTAAGTAATTTAAAAATTGATTCCATGCACATTTCCTCTGCAACAATAATCCGCCATTGTTTCAGTCGCGTTATTTATCGAACAGACATATTATGAGATTGCCTACCCACCCTATAGGGGACAGTTATCCGACCGGAGATAAATTTAATAAATTCGTATTTAATATTGCACGCGCAGGAAGCACACATTATGTACTTTGGCGCAGTGACTACGAATCGACAAATATTTTAAAAAGCCTTAAATTCTGTAAAGCTCTTGGTGGTATTCCTTGCACAAAACCAGTTGAAATGGTGCATTTTAACCAGTCTTTCCACACAGCGAGTGACGCACTTGCTACCAGTGGAATGCGCAGCCTTCTGGAAGCTACAAGCCCAGTGCCACCAGAGGCTGCACAGAATTGTATACCTGCGAAGCAGCGTCGTCTCTCAAGACCAAATAATATTGAGGAACTGCATCTTAAACGTCGCCGACGTAAACACAGATTATGAGAAATAAAACATAAAGAGTCCAGAAATGCCAAGCAAAGACGACTGGAGGACAAAATAAAGCGAAATATAGAGGAAGAATTCAAAGCTACAAACTCATGCAGCTACATCGCAAATGAGATCCAAGGCCAAATTTTTTTGGAGAAAGTGGAGAGAGGAAAAGTCTTTGCGTACAACGTCTCGTATGTAAGTAGATGTATATTGCTCCTTATAAATATAATTAATTTGAGTAGTTTATAGAAGCGGAATTATATGTGTATGTTTTTACTTACTGTATAATGTGGGGCACATTATATTCAGTATACACCCCCCCTGATGGGGTATATTTTTGCCCTCCAGAATCTAAGACGTTTTGTTTGAATATGTACTTCTTTAACACTGGGATTTAAATAATCCCTTGAATAAATGAGTGGTTTCGTCCAACCATAAGCCGGAGAATTCATTTTTGGCAATCCTGGCCACCTCTCGGAAAACCTTATCCATAGGCAAGGGGGGGGGGGTATATTAGATGAAATGGCACAGTGACCAACTATGTGGAAAGTTGGACCTCACCTTTTTGTATTTATATACCAGGAGGAGAGGTGGTGCTGAAGCCCTTTCAGGGCCAGAACACAGGCTCCCAGCCTTGTACACAGAGGTGTATATATAGTATTCAGAATCCTCCGTCCTGGTACATTTACCTTGCATGATTCTTAATAACTTTAGACACAATTATTATGGTCATAATTTTGGGTTTAAGCTACTACTAAAGTCTATAAGTATTTAAAAAAATATATATTGGAAACTCATTTTTCATAATACTAGCTTATTTTATTATGGAAGACTAAATAATTATTAATTAATTAAAGTAACCTGCAAAATTGTTTGATGTAATCATTCACTAATTATCTGGGCTCCTTGTGAGAATAGACTTTGTTATACTTTAAATTATGCTACACTACACTGTTGGGTTTCTACAACAGATGTAGTGATGTTTTGATCAAAGAAAACAATCCACATAAAAAAAGTGGGTAGAACATAGTAAATGCCTGAGGTGTGATCGAGCTTTGTTGAGGAAGGTCTGGGACATTGCCCCCACCCCCCCAGAATTTTTGAAATCTGAAGCCTACCAGAGCCCTGGAAATGCACAGTTTACAGTAATAAGTTTCTTACAAATTCTTTCAAAAACAGAAAAGCCCAGCAAAGATGTGTCTCAAACAAGTGTCCAGATGTTGAATGTGCACAGTACATGCGTAAACATTTCTATTTTTCTGAACTGCATGAACTTACAAAATATTTGTACATCAATTTTAACTTAGAAGTCGAACAATAATACAATAATTTAGTAATACAAAACCATAGCTTAATGCTAACAACATTATCCTATAAAGATTAAGTTAAAGTGGTTGTTGTTGCCTGATAGTGAAATCTGCAAGTGTAAAGTGAGAGAAGTGTCTTTAAACGATGGGAAAATTCCCTGAAAATATTAAACATATTAAATGTTTCAACAACACCTCGTTCTCAGGCAATTTACCCATGCAGGAAATCACGAAAACCCAACTTGCCTTTGGCACATTTGCAGTGTGGAGGAGGGCAATTACATATTGATCTCCCCTTCTCCAAAAGTAGGGGATTTAATGTCCCACCCATCTGTCCAGGATTGATGCCCTTCGTTTTGATGCGACATGTTATTGAAAACAGATGACTGCAGTTTTTTGTAAATGTATATCAAATTTTTCTTGATGTGCATGTAAATTGTAAATGAAATTCTAAGTTTCAACCTTTTCCAGAAACTATAGTACCTCAGATACTGTACCTTTGCCTTAAAGGACAATGGCAATAAATTTTTTTATTCCTGATATTGGTAAAACTGGACCCCCTGATTACGAATATGCCATTAGTTTTCATCAAAAATGTTTTGTTCTCGAGTTATTTCACCGTAAATATTCAGTACATCCGCCATCTTGGATCGATTTTCAAAAAAATTATCTTTTGGGTCACATGACCTGTGTGACGTCAAGAGCAGGGTAGAATCAAAACAACAAATATATTTTATTAGGCGCATATTGCGACTTCGTACTCTAGTGAGAAATTTGGCGCTTTTTGATTACTCGGATGGAAAATATCCATGATATCAAGTAGATAAGGTATTACCTTATCAATTTGAACCTAAACTGGGCTTACAAACAAGCGATAGTGGTGACGAGAGTGACTCCGAAGAACAGAGTGAATCGTCTGACGAGGAAATCACGATGTGTAATGTGTTTGAGGAAGAAAATGCTTGGCGCATTGCACATTGAAGCCAAAAGATATTGAATTGTTTTGTTGCCACGATAAAGCGTTAGAATACGATGAATAAGATGCATGATTAAAGGAGGCTGAAACCCAAGGGGAGAAGTGCTCGACTGCCTTTACAACACTGTCAATACAGCGAACATGCTTATCGGAAGGGCTATTAAATAGACGTTTGTCGCTATCTTGAAGATATTAAACTGGCCTCTGGATGACAAAGATTTGGACAAGATACACAAAATTTATAGACTAGTAGCTTCCAACGATGTTCGCGTTGGGTATTTCAGATTTTGGGGAATAAGAACAGAAGGCCACTTCACGGCATGCGTGTGTTCACACAATAATAGACAAATCCCATTATAGAGTAATTTTAAAACTAGGCAAGGAGATGCAAATAAATCACGACAGCTAGAAAGAGCATACTAAAATGAGTAAAATTGCAAAGTTTAGTTGCGAAATGTTGTAAAATGCGGAACATATAGCCTTGCAAAGTTCGCAAATTTTGTATACTTTTGTATTGCGTGCGGAAATTGCTAATTTTCGGCCCAAATGTGGTAGCAATTAACGCACGCAATACAAAAGTATACAAAATTTGCTATGTTTTCCGCATTTTACAACATTTCGCAACCAAGCTTTGCAATGTTACCCATTTTAGTATGCTCTTTCTAGCTGTGGTGATTTATTTGCATCTCCTTGCCTAGTTTTAAAATTAGTCTATAATGGGAATTGTGTATTCGAGAGCGGTTTGGGGCTTTGAGATTGTTTGAATGTTCATTTATTTAAATTTGGCTAAATTTATACTCTTTTAATAATAACTCTATAGTATGTGCCGATTACATGAAGCATTTTCAAGCCTGGGGATAAACTAGTTTTATACTGTTGACAGCGTTGGAATTTGTTCAATAAAGTAGCCCTCGGCCTGGGTGCTCGAAACAGGTTTGAAATTTAATTTTAACCTTATTTTTGAACAAAATCCAAGGTTGAAGATCCTCTAATTCCTTCGATGTAATCAGCTTTATTATATAATGTGCAGCATGCAAACCCAATTTCCTACAACAAATGTTATTATAATTTGCAATTGTCCTATTATCTATTAAAGTGCAGTGGTGTATATATTAATGCTTTATTAAAATTAAGTTTATAAACAAATTTGTTCTCCTCATTATTTATATCACAAAAACATCAAAACGATTTTTGCACGCGAATTGCAAAGAATCAAAACATATTCTCAGTCATTTTATAGTATTTATTTATGCGATATTGTTCCTGTTGATGTGGTCATAGCCGTGATCACCGAGAACAGTAAATATAAAAGTCTACAAAGTGGGCGAGCATATTGACATAGTACCAGACTATGCCTATGGCCAATCATTTATAATCTAAGAGCTTTTACCGCCGAAATCAACGCGTTTATTTCAAAAACACAGCTGAAACACACAGTAGAGTAGTAGCGCTAAATTTTTACACAGTTATACAAAAAAATTGGGAGTTTATCCGCACTTTTTGGTCAAAATCTTCGTAGAATGTGTTCGCACGCATACTATTTTATATTGACAATATTTGTTTCCCCTGCTCTTGACGTCACAAATTTATTCTCACATAAATTAGCATACCAGGTTTTTTTCAAGATGGCGGACGACTATCGAAAGTTTTATGATATTTCTGAACAACTAAACGCGATAGACAAGTGAAAATACGTAATTAAGTATTCCGTAGGTATGTT
Source organism: Paramuricea clavata (assembly GCA_902702795.2). Taxonomy (NCBI): domain Eukaryota; kingdom Metazoa; phylum Cnidaria; class Anthozoa; order Malacalcyonacea; family Plexauridae; genus Paramuricea; species Paramuricea clavata. The sequence goes on along the minus strand of CACRXK020000160.1, from coordinate 35,415 downwards.
TAATAGATATCGAGAATAAAAAAATTTATTGCCATTGTCCTTTAAGTGTACAGTGTCTAAAGCATATGTTATAGACGAGCAAGTTTTCATATGTTAATTTTCAAGCTACAAATGTGACCGTATATTTCCAACTTTTTGAAACAATAGTTTGTGCTTACAGTAGCTATTTATTCATAAAACAACACTGTCTTGAAGATCATTCGATCTTTGTATTAAACAATAGTGTACTGTATAGTAGTTATACAGCTGAATAATATTCAAGCCTAAACATTTTCCATATCAGCATGGCTATTATTTATTTAAATTTTTCTAGGTCTATCCATGAAATTGACCTGGCCAACTTAAAAGAATTTCCAAGTGGACAAACAAAAAACAAAATTGGTGAGGGGACATTCGGAATATGTGTAAAAAAGATGTACAGAGGGCACGTGGTTGCTGTGAAACAGTTTAAAAGCCATACAAGCAGAACTGATGTGGAAAAGGAAGCCATAATGATTAATTCATTTGATCACCCTGGTATGAAAATTATTAATATTTATTATCATTATGGCGGTACTGTAAAATAAATTGTACTTTACTGTCAGGGCCGTCCCTCATATTCTGGCATTATTCACTTATTTTGAAAATTTTGAAATTGATTGTTTTTTAAATTAATTGATTGTATATACCGTGTGAACATGAATATATTAATATACCCCCCCCCCCAAGTTTTCGATGCTAGGGATGGCACTGTTTACCGAGGGCCCCCTATACCTCTTCACAATGTGCTTTTACGTAAAAATATTTTGCCTTTTCATGAGTCACAGATTAAGAAAATCATCGATCACGTTTCACAGCTAAGGAAAATAAGCCCTTCACGCAAAAAGTATAGGGGGCCTGATCACGTTTCACGGCTAAGTAAAACAAGCCCTTCACTTCACGCTTCACACAAAAAGTATAGGGGGCCCTCTTTACCGTTAGGAATGATTATGTGGATTAATGATTGAAGCAGTATGGTAACTCTTCTCGCGAAGCTGAAGTTTGTGTTTTCACTCAAAATTCAAAACTGAGAAAATTCTGCCTTGATAATTGATTGTTCATCTCATGATCGACTTCATTCAATGACAATGATATTAATAATGTCTTAGTTGTGACACTTGTCCACAAATTAGAACATACCAAATTTTAAGAATTTTTTATCACTGCACATTTTTGTGCAAACTTTAGCCAAGCAGAAGCACGCCCTGAAAATTTCTGAACGCACCTTTATAATAATGTGTAACCACAAAACAGGCTACAATTCATATTCAAAAATGCCAAAACCAACATACACTGCACAGCACCCAGGGAAATTTGGGTACCCAGGGCCACATTTGACTTGGGGCCCCTTGTGACGTGATTCCATCTTCTAACACTATGATTAGGGGTCCGGGGACATTCTCCCCAGGAAAATTTTGAAATCTAAGGTCCCATAAATGGCAAAATCCTGCATTCTGGAAGTCTGTTGACAGTTATATCTATGTATATTTTACTGTAATTTTTTATCTGGGCCACATTTAACTGAGGTCCAAGGAAACATTGCCGCCTCCACCCCTATGGGCGGCCATGACAGCACACTAATTACAAAAAGATAAGCATCATTCACTTCATCATCCAAGCTCAAAAAGAGATCTTTGGTGAGAGACTTTGCTCATCTGATGAACCTAAAGTATAATATTAGTGCGAACGTTTCTGTTATTAATCAAAATGTTTTGATTAATACTGTCAAGTGTCAAGACGAATTTTTAGTTCAGCTCTTATTGCCTCATTTTCTTGTTAACTCATTAAGCGGCAATGCGCCCTGAGATTGGCAAGGGGGTAAGCGGCAATGCGCCCTAACATGACTCCTTAACTTGCGGGCATGATATTTGAGCACGTGTTTATCGGGTTGCCTAGCAACGGATACGAAAATAGAACGTGAAATTCGAGCTTTTTAACGGTGTATCATGCAAGAAAATCGGCCAAAAACTCGCAAAGTTTTTCAAGTTTAAAACCTTAGTTTTTCAAAAATAATGAACAATGGCGAAACTGTTGCAAAGAATGGTTTTACAGCAAGTTTTAAAAGCGAAGAAAGAAGAGGTTTTTGAATCATTTACAACGAAAATTTGGCATGAAAGGAAAGCGAATGTATTGACGTTTTGGGGCCAAGTTCTTCTGTGAACCATCCGCGAGATTTTCAGCCAAAAAGATGAGGATTTCTCCAAACTTTATTAAAAATAGAAGTTGGAAATCACAAGAAAGATGAACACGGAACTCAAGTGAGCAGATACGATATTTTTAAGGGTATTTTTGAGTAGAAATATGCGATCAAAGACTCACAAAATTCGACCGCATTAAAGTTGGTTGAATCTAGTTTAAAGTTATCTTTTTAGACGAACTGTTTATGCAAATTTGGGCACAATTTCGACTGTTTTCGTAACCCCATTGTTGGTCTTCTTGTTCAAGTTGTTATTTTAGCTAAAGTATGTTTCAAACGACACCAGATTAAATTACTATGTGCGTACGTGCCCTTTTTGGCAAGAATACTTCGAGTATTAAATTACACTAAGTAAGTAGGATACTCCAAAATCACTGTTATATCTATTTTCATCAATTTAGTCTTAAAACGACAACTCGTTTCAGACATATTGTGGTTTAAAATAAGTGTATTGAATTAGTGCGCTTGCTGGCCGCGTGCAAATTTTCAAAAAGTCTGCACTTGAGTTCTAAAGCTTTTAAAACGCTTTTTCTATTGGGTTTTATATCCCCATAAAACTTTAAATCGATAAAGCAGATAATAATGTTGATGCAACCTCATTTTCTAGTAACTACACGTTGAATCAGAAGGAAAAGTTATCAAAAATAGGTCGCGACCGTTGCTTGCAAAATGCCGCTTCTCTCTGAAATGGCTTCCTTTGCGGGAAGCCATGAAATTGAAGTCCTAACAAAAACATAGTTTAGCAGTTCTTTTGGGCCCATAGCTCACTTATTTATCATGAAATCGCTTCACTAGAACATTTTTATTCTATTTTCTCATTATCTCATTTCTTTTCATCATCTCCTATTTTCTCACCTTCCCATCCTTGGTTTATATTGAAAATAAATAAATTCTAGTACCATATGTCCTTTTAAATATATTTGAGGTAATTAAAAACTCCAAAGATGAACAAGCACTGTGTTTTGGCTTGCACATTTTGTTGAATTTGAACACTTAGTTACTGTTCTAAATTTCGTGTTGTAAATATCTTGCCCAAAAAAACCAAATGAGTATTTTTTATAATTTTTGATCGTTTTCTAATTCATATCCCAAAAGATGAAAATTGGTTATAATATAGATATGTACTAATTTAGTAAATGATTTTTTTTTTGGTTTTTATATAAATTTATGGAGATATTGCCCCTTTAGGTGATGAGTGACATGAAAAACAAAGTGTCACTGCTTTACAAATAAAAATTCTCATTGAAAAAACTAATGATATATGTAGGTATGCAAAGTCATTTAAACTAAATTTGGTCAATCATATATCACTAATGTTTGGTTGAAAAGATCAGATTTTTTTATGCAACTGTTTCTGAGATATTGCCATTTTGGTGAAAGCTCTTGAATTCAATCACATATTCGCCATATTGCTTGCGCCTTAGGCGGGTAGAAACATTGTAACAGCTTGCCGCTTAATGAGTTAAATAACAAACTTATCACAGTAAATTTTATAACTGCACATTTTACATTCTATCACTGCACATTTTAGTTTAATTTATTGGTTATCACTGCACACACAAATTGGTTATCAATGCACACTAAAATTAGGTATGAATTAGAATGAGATTTCATGTAAAAGTTTTAATTACTCTACCTGAGATAGGGTCCCCTAATCAGGGGTTGAACATTTTTTTCCGGACATTAAAAGAAGGGTCAAAATTTTTCTGGTCAAACATCAGTTAAACTAAGGTTTAAAATTTTTTTTCCGGGCAAATTCCTGTTTTAACATGGGTCAAACCCTTTTTTTTGGATCAATATATGTAAAATTTTGGTTTAGAAAATTTTTTCTCATTCCATTATTTATATCAAAGGTTCGAATTTTTTTTTATTTTGCAGGGCCCCCTTAAACTGGGGCCCTGGGGCAAATTGCTCCCTTTGCCCCCCCTGAGAGGCCCTGCCCCTAATAGCGTTGTCCGCAATTGACGTCACGAAAATTCGACCCCCCCCCCGCGAAGACTCAGACAAACATTGGCAACATTTAATATAAATAGTATTATGATTAAGAGCTTCCCGTGAGTTAGTTTAATAGTTTGATGTTTGTTTATGGTTTATTTGTGCGAAATCATACACACCTTGTACTTTTCGCTTTACCTGAAGTGCCAGTGCAAAATATTTTTGCTTTGGAAGTAGAAATATACAGTTTTTCGTCACTTTAGTATTGACTGTCATGTCGTTTCTATCATAGGCGGTGTCTACTGTATTATAATAGTACATGGTTTGGCGTAACTGTTGCTATAAAGAGGCCATAAAGAAAGGGTGTGCAAAAGAAAGGGCGATAGAAAGTCTGTAGTAGCAGATATTTAACCGAAAAAATCTCGTAGTCGTACCAGATTTAATTCGTAGCCCTAGCGAATCAGTTCTAAAGTTCCCTATTTAATGTTGTTGATTTCATGTTTATACTATAAACTTATATTTTAATTCTCGCTTTGGTGTGCATTATTTTATTACTTTAGACATCTCTTTTATTAATAGCAAAGTCCAAAGCCAAAGAAGCTAGGATTGTTTACTATAATCTATTGACCACATATTCAACTTATAAAATACGGATTTATTAGGAATGTAATTAAAACTAATACTTTCAAATTTAAACTTTTTTAAAAAATGTCAAAGATAAACTACAAACTATATAAAATCTCAAATATAAAATCTTCCGTTGACCAGTATTTTGTTTTGACAATACAACAAAAATATGTTATTATAAAAACAACATTTTTATTTATCTATTTTTAAATATTCAGTTTTGTAAAATAGAGAACCGCCCTTTAACACTGTGTTAATTATTAAATAGCCTAACACTGTCTGGTAAACTATTGCTTCTCTCAGTCATAAATTTAACAACAGACGCTCTCACTGAAAACGATGGCGTCGCAGACTCATATTTTGAGCATGATCCATCTGCTTATACTGTCGATTAAACTCAAGAAGAGGTTAAAATGTAGAGGCCGGCTTATAGCAAAGCGGTATAAAACGCCAAGTTCTTCTTCAGCGAGTTAGCGATTGCTTTTACTGTAATAGTTCGGGAGAGCATCGTTCGCTGGATGTATTGACGGGGGAAAATGGTTAGCTGCGAAAGTTCTTGGAGAAAAACCAGCACAGTCCGCAGTCAATAACAATCAACACATTGCTACTGCAGACATTCCCGTCCCGTCCGACTTTTCAATTCCCTGTTTCGGCAGTTTTTCTTAGTATCTCGAATCACCTGGACATGTTCCCCAGCAACAGTGCTTAGCATTAACCATGTTTGTAATTTGGGATAAATTTGAATTCATTTTAGCACAGATAAAATAAATAAAAATGTCAATTTAGACCAATTTATGTTCGCTGCTAGTACAATTCTATACAAAATGTTAGTTTGTTTGTCTGAGTCTCGTGGGGGGTCTTCACTTGGAGAATCTATTTTTAGCTACTGCGGACAACGCTATTGAACAATTCATTCAATATGTATGAATAGGTTGAAATATGTATTGGGAAATTTAGGGTGGTATAATACTCATTCTAAATCTGGCTAGCTGCATTACTGGGGGAACGTGTTCACATGGCAAAATATTGATCTCACCTTGCCTGGAACTTGGCAAGGCAAGTTCCCCATTTTGCCATGTAAACAATAAGCTGGAAAAACTCTAAATTTCCTATTGTAGCTGTGTTTCCCGGTAAAGCGAGTAACTCGATTAGCCATGTAACTCTCAGTCTCTCCTCTATAATGAGACCCTTACAGTATACTTTCTACACACTATATTTATTCAAAACAATCAGTACAATTTTATCACATTCTGACCCTGTATTCAGATTGTGTTACAACTGTACTGTACATGAAAATTCAAGAACACTCGTGACTTATTTATAACATAATTTTATAATGCTTTTCTCATGTTAGGTTTACCATTTCTGTTTGGTGTCAATGTACAATCAAAGCCATACATATTGGTCACTGAATTTTATGGGATTGGTGGACAATGTGTTACCATTGGCCATGCAGCAAAGAAGCTCTCTTTAGAAGCAAAGGAATGGGCATTCATCCTGGAGAAATGTGAAAGGTTTAATTCACGATGCGATATTAAACACAATAATATTATCTTGAAGAACAGTGCAGACGTTCGCGAACCGGTAATTATTGATTTTGGAAAAATGAAAAAAGCTGAAAGTGCTAAAATTTGTAAGTTGAATTCGAAGGAGCAAGACCGCTATTTGAAATATTATAAACATATAGCGCCAGAAATAATTTGGGGAAGAGGGGCGCCATCTACAGCCAGCGACATCTACTCATTTGGCCAAATAATTTCTCTGATTGTCTACTACACAAAATCAACCGATCTACAGAAAATAGCAAAAAAATGTATACATGGAACACCAGAGAAACGACCTAAGGCTTTTAATGTAGCTTTGGAATTCAAAGAGGTTAGCAACAATTGAGCTACTGGTAGAACTGCATACAAATCCACTAAAACACAGACAGTGTGGATTTAAAAACAGATACACGTGGAAAAGCAAATTGTTTGCACAAACACAGTGTTTCACCACGAGTGTTTATATATACTTTGCCTTTGGATCAACACGGAAAGATTTTTTATATTTTATAAAACAGCACTATAAAATATTAAGTACACCATGTCAACATGGGGGAAATCTCCATGCTTACATTGTCATTAAGTTATCTCCGACTATATAAGCTGTGGGCTTATATACTTTCGTAAGCGATTTTTGATGGGCTTATACAAGGGGGGGCTTATATACGGGGGGCTAATGCATGGACGATCTTTTGTGTTAGTGACAAACAAGTCAGACATAAACAAGTCAGTCATAAACAGGAAAATAAACATGTATTAATAACGCGCTTTGATTCACATATATAGTTGGCTATATAAAGACAATGACAATGTTTTTAAATATCGTTCTCTGCTACATTAAAAGACAATCTCAATGTTGAATAACGTAGTGGGCTACTGGGCTTATATTCGGGGGACTTATATTCGTGGGGGCTAACATTCGGGTGGACTTATATTCGGGGGGGGGGGCTTATATTGGGAATGAGGTGAGCGTTAGTATATGTGGTGGGCTTATATTCTGGGGATGGGCTTATATTTGGGAGGGGGGCTTATAGTCGGAGGTTTACGGTATATATTAAACACCGTTCTTAGCAAATCAGCGTTCAGAATTTACAATGCTATATTAGAAATCATATTCTAATATTTTAAGACAGTGACCATCTGAGCGATGTCATTTTGTACATTACATGTATGCTAATATTCAAACTTGAAATGTTTGTGATTTGTGATTGGTTCATATCGCACTCAAAAAACATCACTCAAACGGTAACTGTGTGTCTTTAGCAGTCAAAATTACAGTCAATGGCAAAATAATATTTTTGTACTCATGGAACGAAAATTTATGTACCGTATTATTAATAATCTTTTCAACTTATTTGAATCGAAAGTGCATCTCCGGTCACATTGCATTGCATGGTAATTCCTAAATGCTTGGCATAAAACACCATTGGCATAAAACATTTCAGTATGGTGTTGGCAATTAGCGCAGCTACAATATTGTGACAACGAGAAACTATGCGGAGAAAATTTTCCATAATGCACTCCAATGTACTATTTGATATAATTAGGAAACAAAATGACGTGGCAAAGGTGAAAGAATGTACCTTTTGTCCATGTGTTCATTTTCTTCATTTGCAATTGCGCATTTCCTTGAAATACGCTGAACTGATAGAAATTGCGATGCACCAGTTGGTAGTTTATCATCCTTACTTGCCACATGCAAAGGGTTTACTGAGTTAAAGTTTGTGTCGTCCACTGATTTATGCCACGTTACACATGCAAAGTAGTACTTGATAAATTCTCCACTAAAGTTCAACAAGTGGGAAAAATAAAACTCTATCATTCCAAAGGACATACCGTTGCAAGTTTCATCAATTTCACCGTCTAATCTAGGCCAATCTGCTAACACTCCCGTTGATCGCTTACTTCTATAAGCCAACTTTGACCCAAATTGTTGGTTGAATATCTCAATCGTGCCATATTTCCGAATAGTTCTGCTAAGCTGTTCACTTATGATATTCTTGCCTGGAAACATGGTATTATACACTTTAAGCAGAACAGCCAGATCATCGTTATCAAGACTTCTTTCTTTGTATCAAAGGTGTAGGTTTCCAGCTGAAATATTACTCCAATTAATGGATTTCAAAGGTGCCATAACGTCAGTATTAAAGAAACTTAGGAGTTTGGTTAGTGCAAAAGCCGAATAAATAGTTTTAGAGTCGTTTCTTGCTATGGTTACGACATCGTCAAAGTAAGGTTGTAAATGTTTGTCCAGCGTCATGTTGTCGAGAAACCGTCATGTTGTTAGCTTACGCATAAGTTGCAATTCAATGGACCTGTTATTTGTTTTATGATGTTGTTGTTGGAAAGAATAGGTTTGCACAGATACGTGCAAGCCAACACACAAGACTGCCAGCATTTAAAATCTTGTTCTGGTAAGACATCTTTTAGAGCATATAAGGAGTATATGAGCGTCCAATTTTTCCATTGTTCTGCTGTGTAGGAACCGTAATTTGATGAAATTACCTTCGGCAGTCTTCCGATGTCAACAGGTACCTCCAGTCTATCTATCCTACTTTCCAATGTCTCAAGGTCTTTTTTGTTCAGAATTCCGTCTCTTACCCAGTGCTTAAAAATATATTTCGCCGTTCCAAGAAACAGATTATGCATTGGGTGAATAGAACAGAATCTGACTACGTCAAAATATTCTAGTTTTAAAAGTTCACTGTAGTAGTTTATTCCGTACTTTCTTGACAGCTTAGCTTCTTCTTTTTTTGTCTTACATCGTGACATCTTTTTTGCTTGACGCCTGTGCTCTTCATTCTTATGTTTCTGCCAGTTTTCTTCTTCGAAACCAGAGTAATCTCGCTTTTCGCCAAAGCCACCCGGAAATTTCTTAAGACACCGCGAACACCCCAATTCAGCACTGTGGCCTTTGAATCCACATAGTTTTCTTGAGGCTGGTATGTCTGAAGAGGTGCACAACAAAGCTGCTCTGAATATTAAGGATATTGTGCTAAGACTAGACTGCAAGCGAACTCCTTTCCACAGTGCTTTTAATTCTTCAACTAACGGCTTTAGGAATGGATTTAAATTCTTGGGTTCCTTCCCCATGGCAGGAATGATGCCAACTACTAAAACGTTTTCCCATTTGAAGCGTTCTGCGCGCGGTAAATTTAGCAACACCAGGTAAAGTACTCCAACAGAATAATCCTTCCTATGTTTCATTGGCTGAAAGAAGTCGAAGTTGAGCATAAGTCCGTAATTTCTGGGAGCATTCAAAAAATCGATACCGTTATATTTCTGAAAATCTTTCCTAAGCTGACCATCAAACATATCTGTTAGCTGTTCCGATTCTGTGTGTCTCGTTCTCCATTCTTCACATTTAGCAGGAAATCCTGGCTTTTTAAGGAGTTTTTTTAAAGTGTTTACAACGCTTGAATAGCAGTACGTATAAATTGGATAATATTTGATAACATTGTTTTTCAAAGTAACTTTTTTTACCAGTTTTCCGTTGCAGAAATGTATTTTCCCTCGTGAGTAATGCTTGCTTGAACATCTCTTGACAACGTGTCGACCATCAACATCACGGACGCATTCATTGTATTCATAGCATGCAGAGCATTTGGGACAAACAACATACTTGTTGAAATTGTCGCGATCTAAATCTAGTAACTGGCGAACCATATACAACGAGGTCGGAAAAATAGCTATCAGTTCAGTCAAAAGCTCGCCAGTTACATGGATATTCAGCACTTTAAGGAATTGCAGAAGAAAACGCAACAACCATGCAAGCCCATTATCACTTAAGTGACATACACCTTGCCAAATTAAGATAAAATACAACAACCACTGGAGAATGGAGTTAACAACTTGCACTTTTCTCCGCTTTGGTATAGGATCTGGAAGAGCTTCATTGGATGAGATGTCTTGATCCAGTATCTCCTCAGATACATCTGGCCAAATTTCATCGTCAGTTGACTCAGTACTATCATCTTCTGACAATTCGCTATCCAAACCATTATCATCATCAAAGGCTGTATCTTGATCAGTGTTCTGCACAATGGATATGAAGCAAAAATACTTATTTATTTGCCAGGTACGTGGTTAAATCATGGTTAATTAATCGAGTACTGTACATGCATTGGAAATTCGTCAATGTTTGTAAGTTCCTATCATAGCATAGGAACTTAGGTCACGTGACAAATTGTGCGTATAAAATGCATCCCTTCAAAATATAGATTAGATTAATTTCAATATTGGAAATGCACAAGCTCTTTTTTAAAATCTTATGTTCGTAATATTAACAAGACAAGAATAACACAGCAAGAAGTACCAAATAATGAATTATAGTTCTTATAGTGGACATGATGACCATACCGTAGTATTTCGTGTATTACTGTACTTTGTATAAAATCGCCCAACCGCAGTTATTGTCACATTATTCAGCTCACTCCCCATCGGGGCACTGTTAAGTCTACCTAGTGACCGTCTTTCGCAGTTATATTATGTATTTATGAGCTTGAATAGACAAAAGATTTTACTCATCAATGATCAACGACAATGGGCATCGCCGACGTCGGCGCTAAATGAGAACTGGGCTTTAAGAAGCTTGTTTTCGACCTAAATTTACGATCTCGCATTCCATGTGTACTTGCTTTTACGTGTGGGTTTTATGTACTATTTAAAAAACGAGCAGGAGTGTTTTATTAGGTTTAAAGCCACTCGCTCTTAATGAGTTTTTGAAGCACATTTGTAATATGGTTGTTAATTACTGTAATAGTTAAACTTGCAGTTAAACTATACTCCATAATAACAAATATATTTTTACTGTATTTGCCTAAAACCGAAAAAGAATATTAAAACTTACATGTAAAAATAAATGTATTAATTTTAGTCGCCCGTTTTTTCATATTTCAAATTGTTTTATCGGATGACTATGTTTAAAGTGAAATTTTACCTCATTTTTTATTGTTTTTCTAAAAAGTACTGCCAGAGTGATGAAGAATGACGTTACAGTATGGTCATATCTCATTCTCAAGTTATCGCACTTTCTATATTTTGAGTTGCGACAAGTATATGAGTTGAGATAATGGCAATAACAAGAAAGTATGATATCTTGGTGAGTATTTAATAAAATTCAATGAAACTTGGTACACTTACTGGATGCAACAAGGTCAACAATTTGGCTTGTTTATATGGTTGTTATGGCAACACACTCGGCCTCGTCCCAGTCCCTTCTCTTACAATTTCTATATGATCCATTTCCAACGAAATAAATAGCAATTTCTGCAATTTTCGCTTTTCAACTTTATAATAAGTGTAGGTATTGTGATCAGTTTAAACAGTTATAATATGTAAACATTCTAGGGCCGGTTGTTCAAAGCTGGATTAGCGCTAACCCTGGGTTAAAATTTAATCTGCTGTTTTAGTTGGTGTGTTTCTTGCACGTCTGTTTATTTCAAACCTTCAGAGAAGTAAAGTCCTATCGATCCAGACAAGATCTCTGAAGAAATATTTCCAAATTTGTAGACAAGCTGTCGGGAGGTTTGCTTTGAATTTTAGGTTAACCTAGGGTTAAGCTAACCCAGCTTTGAACAACCGGCCCCAGTACAAGAGGTCTACAGGAGGAAATTAAAGTTGTGAAAAGGAAGAGAAGAGACTTGGGACTAGTGTGTTGCCATGACCTGCCAAAAATATTCATATTGGTACACACACTAAGTGTAGCAAGTTTCATTGAATTTTATTAAATACTCACCAAGATCGATATCATACTTTCTTGTTATTGTTATTATCTCAACTCATACTTGTGACGTCACAACTCAAAATATAGAGAGTGCGATAACTTGAGAATGAGATGAGATATGACGAAACTGTAAACGTAATTCTTCATAACTCCAGCAATACTTTTAGAAAAACAAAAAATAAGGTAAAAATTTCGTAGCATGGGCATGTAGCTATTTTACTTGAAGCATATTGAATGCTAAAAAACCTACGACTTGTAGAAGTTGACAATTCATTTCGGCCTTATTTCACTCTACACTCTACGTATTTTAATCATAATTGTAATCATTTATCAAAGAGACATTGTCAACTACAATGCTTTGCGCACTTTTTGTTTACGTTGGCCGCCATTTTCGTGGTTGACAAATTCAAGATGGCTTTAAAGCCGGTTTTCCAGTAGCGAATTTTGTCGCGCGAACGGCCAATTTTGATTATTTAATTTTAATTAAAGTAATTTATATATGGAACAGTATAACTTCATTAACTTGTAACTGTAATCATATATGCATGTGAATGTTTAAATTCAGTGTACTTACGTCATCAGGGCTTGAATGTCCGAATGTATTTGGGTCAGTTATGTTCTGCTGAAAACCAATATCGTGGGACATTTCTACAGTTTCTAAGAGAAAATCTGCATGTTCATATATATATATATATATATATATATATATATATATATATATATATATATATATATATATATATATATATATATATATATATATATATATATGATTTGTTATCTTAAAATGTTTCAATTTCTCGCTACTAAGCTTTAATCGTATTTTCAGTTAATGGATGGAAAATTTGTTGGGTTTTTAATTACTTTTTAGTACAAAATTTCAGACAATTTGCTTTAGTTTAAGCTTTACTATTCATACTTTTAAGCTTTACTTTGCTTTAACTATTCATGTTTTCCTAAAAAATCAGCCCTAATTTGCATATTGCTGACTCATATGCAAATTAGGCAAAGTTATAATTAAGCATGCAAAAGGCTGATTTTTTAGGAAAAAATGTAAGTTTGCGTGAATAGTTAACCAAAGGGCTTAAACTGAAGAAAATTGGCTGAAATTTTTTGTACAGTAATTAAAAACTCAACAGAAATTTTCCATCCATTAACTCAAAATACGATTAAAGTAATAAAGCTTTGAAAATTCGCGCGCAAGCAATTTTTACTTTGTTGGAAAAGACACCCCTGGTTTACAAAATTTGAGTTCGAGAAATTGTTTTCATTATTCTACATTATAAGTACCCAAAGAAGCTATATATATAAAAAACTGGCTACTAATAGCTGTTTTGCGAAATTGAGAGCAATTTCGAATTTGTTCAGTTTTTTTATACACCCTGTATCAGGGCCGTAGGAAGATCGATAATCGGGGGGCTCATATTCATATATTCATGTTTACAGACCGTAAAAACAATCGATTTCAAAAGAAGTGAATAATGCAGAACGCGAATATATGAATATAAGCCCCCAATTATCGATTTTTCTACGGCCCTGCTGTATATACATTTAAAGTATTCATTACAAATTCATAAACCTTGTGGCAAATCATGTCAGCCATAATATGTCACGTGGAGTGACTTTGTATCTGATAAAACTCGTCTTCATTAGTATTCTTTATAAAATCGTTCATCCTAATTAGTATTCTTTTGTAGTCGTATTTTAAGCTATTCAAAACACTCGAACTCGCGTTTTATCATATCTAAAACGCACGGCTGCGCCTCGCGTTTTAAATATGATAAAACACTCCTTCTCGTGTTTTAAATACTACATAGCTGTATGTTTAATCAGTGGTTTAATTTAATATGGACATTATTTTAATGCAAACACTCTCACCTTTCAAATTGCAACTGTTACAATCAGTTTCTCCGTCTGTGTCGGAGGAAGACGTTGAGGAATCTTTCTTCAAACTTCTCTTTATTTGGCGTGATTGTTTTAAAGCCATATGCCTACGGAATGTTGTTTCCGAAGCGCTTTGTTCACAGTGATCACAAAACACGTGACTGTTTGCCTTATCCATTTCGTATTATAACTAACCGCGCACTTTGACGCTATTTATAAACGTGTATCTCAATCACTTCCGCACTTTATATGAGGTTATGCAATAACCAGGGTTAGCAACTTGGGAACCAGGTATTCTGACGTCAGCACGTCACATGACCGGGGGGATGGCGCAATGGGAGTAGGTGACATCTATCATTCCAAGTCTGACGTCCAAACGACGACAACGTGCGCTTTGAATATTTTTTTGTTATTTTGTGTTCGTGTTGCGCGTTTTGAGTGGTTGCCTTTACGAATTGGCTATGGCGTCTGGCAGAGTTCTGCTTTCCAATCACCGGAGTTTGCAACGGGCCTTCAAGCGGCAATTGCTCAAGTTTTGCGCCAGTCAAGCGCACCGATCGACCGGAGAGCGCCGGTTTGGAAGAACTGGGGAATCCTGCGAACACGTCTCGGGCTACTACGCGGACGGTCTATCAGCTACAGACTCAGGTAGGAGGCTCACAGTCTCGGCAGAACACAGGTATGTTGAATGCTCCATTGTTTTGTCGCAACTATAGCGAAATAGTTGGCGTAGAAGCTCACGCCATTCCGTCTGTAAACCTCGCGCAAACTCGATCCAATGAAATATGGGGAAAATCACGAAGACTAGCTAGACACTTGTGTTCATCTGTGTTTGTTTCTAACTCGAGGCCCGAAAACGCTTTGTCCTTTTCCCTGGCAGATCTCCAATTCCAGTAAAACTGGTTAAACGTTGTGCCAGATTCCTGGGCGCACTAGGGCCCAAGGAAAAGGCGGTATAAGCCAGTTTGTGGATTATTTAGCAATAGATATATGGTATACGTTTCACGTACATAATAATGAGCAGTCCTACATCTATATTTTTTTTTTGTCAGCACAACATGCACGAGGGGTGTGTGGTGAAGAACTGCATAGTGCATGCGAGTTGCTGACCTAGTTGTGATTGAAGCCGGACTTGTTATACTGAGACGGCAAATATAGGTTTCGAGAGACGTAAATGCCGTGGCGGCAAGCATATGAGATGTTCATACAATAGTTACGCAGAACGGAGCACAAGTCTTTGTGGTTTCATATAATTAGTAAATATGTTTCTCCGCTATCGCCTGGCCCTAACAGTCAACGTCAACAGTGTAAAATTTCATCCTGGTATATTGCCAATATGGTACACTGTTACATGAATGCATGTATAACAGAAAATTAACTTATTTACTTGTCTTGGTTTCACACTGCGTTTAAGCCACTGAACCTGGATTGATGACATCTTATTGCGGCAATTAATAATGCGATTAGCCTTGCTCACTTCCTGAAGTTGCAAACTCAGTTTGCAGATCCCGCTGGGGTTTTTTTTTCAAAACGTGCCCGGTCGTCAGGCGAGTTAGGTGAAACTCCACAGGCGGCCATTTCCGGGCGGTCTGGCTTGACAGAATACTTAGTTATAGCGGTATCAGATAACTTTCCTATTAACGTTGACATTTGCACACACAAGTGACAGCACATCCTGATCGTATAAAAGTTAAGTACAGCCTTAATGGTTTCAAAGAGGGTTTTTTTCGCACGGAGTTTGTTATAGAGATGAATTCCTCTAATATCCACACAGTCAAACTGTTCCTGAGCGGATGCTCATGCATCCACATGTTATTGATAAGTATCTGGCTGAAGAAATTCATGCGCGGTGGGGATTGGGCCTTTTGACCTCCCTCCCTCTCCAAATTATACAGCATTCGCTTTGCCTTTGGAGTAATTCTGAAGAAAAACAAACCAAAGACATGGCGCCTAATTTTAGACGTATCATTTCTAACTGATCATAGCGTTAATGTTGGTATCTTGAAAAACGAATTTCCAGTCGTGTACACTACTGTTCCAGATGCCATCAGAATGATAGTTACTTTTCTCGGCAGCGAACTGAACTCGATCACCATTACAGCACGTGTGCCTGATAATACTAATTTACTCGAACTGCGAATCACGATAGTAGCGTGGAAGAACAAGAAGCGTTACACACGTAAGGAATTAGAATCCTTGGTGGGTAAACTCAGCCATGCCAGTGTGGTTGTGACACTTGGCCGCACATTTCTGTAACGCCTTAAAAATCGGCTTCGCTCATCCAAACCCAACCAGAAATTCATTCGCTCTAATTTAGTGGCGGCAAAATACGATTTTTCGCATATCTGCGGCACATGTCCCTGGTAAACAGAACGTAATTGCTGACGTACTATCTCGCTTTAACTTGCAGGAGTGCTTGCGACTGGTCCCACATACTAAATGTACAGTCGTACTCCTTCTAGCATTATTGAAGGAATTGGCGGCTCGCCTGATCGCCCAATCGTAACTTGACTAAGGCAAGTGATAGTCTAGTCTACATTGACTTTCATCCACAGTTTTGCGGATGATATTTAGGATTCAGTCTGCTTTGGGTGCAATGTGGGAATTAATATTATACACAGTTAATTAATAGAGAAAAAACAACAAAGAGGAATAATACAAATATTTGTCTGTCTGTTGTGTCCTCGCGGGTATGGTAGTGACAAGCTACCCCTTGGGTAAGTGGGTTTACTTGCAGTTTTGCACTTTTAGCGCGAACCGTGTTTTTCACCATACTGAGACCTGTCTGTTACTACATCGAACTGAGCCGTTTACGTTTGCTCATCATACTGTGAACTGTCTGTAAACGACAGCAAGCTACGTCTGTGAATTCGACAAGTTGTCCAAATCTTATACTTTGCGTCCCGTCGTAGACTGTTCGTTCCACAGTCTAACATTTCCCTGGTCTTGGTTTAGGCAGTTGATCTGGCAAGTGAACTTGTTTAATATAGCAATCGTTTCTTGTTTTTTGTTTTGTTTTGTGTTTATGCGAAAGTACCGAAAAAATATGGCGGCCTATAATTTGTTTGTTGATCGTTGTTCAAATATTTCGGAAGTGATTATGCTCGGAGACACGACTACCGCGTGGATTTCGTCACGCGCTCTTAATACTGAGCAGTTTATTTTGTTTCGCTTTGTAATTTTGTTTCGCTTCGCGAAGTTTTGCTTCGAAGTATGGCACTTCTAATTTAATCATGTTCTATAAGATACCATATCAGGTGGTAGCAGCTTTATTTATTTTTTTTTGAGCCAAGGTGAGTTATGTAGCGGGTGATGACATCCGGAATTAATGTGCCTGACTAGGCTTGTCTTGCCATATCAGCTGGTAACGACGTCCAGAATTAATGTGCCTCATTATGCTTATCTTACCATATCGGCTGGTAACGACATCCCGAATTAATGTGCCTAACGATGCTCTCGTTTAGAAGATAGACGACACATTCTGTGCCATAAAACATTGAAAAAGATCCAGGAACCTAATTCCCAACTCCATGGTCTATTACCACCGACACGAGAAGACATACATGGACGCTGCCTACGGAATATCACGGACTATAGTGTACCTAATTAAATGCTGGACAGATCGATATAAAGATAGCTTATTCCAGCTATGTGTTCGATCGTTTCAAAACAATAGCTTGCAAATTTAATAGTAATAGCGATACTTGCTTGTTCATAATGGATTTTAATTTGCTTACAAATTTTTACATGCATGTATATAATAGATTTTACTGAATATTCTAAATATGTACACACGTTGTAATTCACAATGTTCGTGCGATAATGTGTGAATAAACCATTTTTATTATTATTGTTATTATATTATGTTTGTCTTAGCTTACCATATCGGCTGGTAATGACGTCTGGAATTTAATGTGCCTTATTATGCTTGTCTTACCATATCGGCTGGTAATGACGTCTGGAATTAATGTGACTTATTATGCTTGTCTTACCATATCGGCTGGTAATGACCTGCGGAATTTAATGTGCCTTATGCTTGTGTTACCATATCGGCTGGTAATGACGTCTGGAATTAATGCGACTTATTATGCTTGTCTTACCATATCGGCTGGTAATGACCTCCGGAATTTAATGTGCCTTATTATGCTTGTCTTACCATATCGGCTGGTAATGACCTCCGGAATTTAATGTGCCTTATTATGCTTGTCTTACCATATCGGCTGGTAATGACGTCTGGAATTAATGTGACTTATTATGCTTGTCTTACCATATCGGCTGGTAATGACCTCCGGAATTTAATGTGCCTTATTGCTTGTCTTACCATATCGGGTGGTAATGACGTCTGGAATTAATGTGCCTTATTATGCTTGTCTTACCATATCGGCTGGTAATAACCTCCGGAATTTAATGTGCCTTATTATGCTTGTCTTACCATATCGGCTGGTAATGACCTCCGGAATTTTAATGTGCCTTATTATGCTTGTCTTACCATATCGGCTGGTAATGACCTCCGGAATTTAATGTGCCTTATTATGCTTGTCTTACCATATCGGCTGGTAATGACCTCCGGAATTTAATGCGCCTTATTATGCTTGTCTTACCATATCGGCTGGTAATGACGTCTGGAATTAATGCGACTTATTATGCTTGTCTTACCATATTGGCTGGTAATGACCTCCGGAATTTAATGCGCCTTATTATGCTTGTCTTACCATATCGGCTGGTAATGACGCCTGGAATTAATGTTACTTATTATGCTTATCTTACCATATCGGCTGGTAATGACCTCTGGAATTAATGTGCCTTATTATGCTTGTCTTACCATATCGGCTGGTAATGACCTCCGGATTTTAATGTGCCTTATTATGCTTGTCTTACCATATCGGCTGGCAACGACGTCTGGAATTAATGTGCCTTATTATGCTTGTCTTACCATATCGGCTGGCAACGACGTCTGGAGTTAATGTGCCTTATTATGCGTGTCTTACCATATCGGCTGGTAATGACGTCTGGAATTAATGCGCCTTATTATGCTGAATTAATGTGCATTATTATACTGTCGTTTGTTTCCCAGCATGCAAGATGGGGTGGTCCTTTCTGTTCCTTGGAGGGGTGATGCTACTCATCACCCTTGGGTGGCAGCTCAAGATGCCATTGTCCCTCGGTCAGCTGAGCTAACACCTAACCAACCAAACGGGTAAGTATGGTGGACAAGGTGTTAAATGAGGTTATGCAATAACCAAGGTTAGCAACTTGGGAACCAGGTATTCTGACGTCAGCACGTCACATGACCGGGGGGATGGCGCAATGGGAGTAGGTGACATCTATCATTCCAAGTCTGACGTCCAAACGACGACAACGTGCGCTTTGAATATTTTTTTTTCTTTTGTATGCTTAGTTCAACAATTTATTTCCACCAATTTTTAATTGGTGTGAAGGTGTTAGTTCGGTGGGGGGTGGCAGCTCAAGATGCCATTGTCACGGATCTTAATCTGAGTCCAAGTAACAGGAGTCCGTCCAGGTCACCCCCCTCGGTCAGCTGAGCTAACACCTAACCAACCAAACGGGTAAGTATGGTGGACAAGGTGTTAAAGTCAATAATGAAACTAGAGCGAATTTGCGCTCTAACAAGTTTTCTTACTTCTTGTATTGTCCGACAGTGTCTCGCAGTGCTTAATTCAGGTGGAATGAAGGCATATCATAGTATCACGATAGTAATAAACGTATCAGATGTCATCATGTTTATTGGTTACCATAACTTCTGCAATAACATTATCTTTAATCCTATTAAATTGTCGTCGTAAAGAGGACTAAAGTAGGTGTCAGGTTTTGTCTTCATTTAAAATCAAAACTAAAGGTGATTAAATGCTATCTCTGCCTTTAATCAACATTTAAATAACACGTTAAAGGTCATTAAAGTATGCGCGCTTTAATGTTGGTTTTAACGCACTTTAATATCCTCACTAAGTGCAATTAAGTGTATCAGTTCCAAAAGAAGTCTTTTATTCAGACTAAGTGCGATTAAATGTAACTTTTTCTTTAATCACCTTTAGTCGGCTTATTAAAGTTATAAATACACATTTAATATCTTTAGTATTTTTGCTAAAGCTAATTAATGGCACGCTTTTCGTCCTGTGAATTTAGTGCAATGGCCACGGCGGAGAAGGAATGGACATGGGGCAACACTCTTAGGATTTTGAGACACACATTCGGAATTAGGCTGTTTATCTGTACTAGTTCTGTCGGGATGGCCAGACACAGCCACCCCTACAACGGGGTTCATGTTTTCATTTCTTGTATTCGGACCATTTGCTTCTTGGAATGTTTTATCCAATTCGACCAATTCAATTATTTTATTATGTTGCTCATTTTGCATGGGGTTTTCATTTTGTGTGCTTTCGCAATGCATTGTTTGGTTTGAGACTTCAGAGTACTGTTCCGGTTCGTAAACATTTCCTAAGCGCTTAGCTTCCATTATTAATAGCCGTTTGTCCTCGTTTACGAGACGCACTGAGATTACTAAACTGACCTTCTCCTCTTCAAGTATTTTAATTTTTGTATTTAAATCAGAGGTAATATAGACTAAGTTGTGCATGCGTTCAAGGTATTCGGCGTTTTCTTTCTTAAGAATTGCATTTTCAGAGCAAATAATTTCGTATTCTTTTCTAAGTGTGTGTAGTTCAATATATGCAGTATCATTCGAGGAGGATTGACATACGGTTTCAAGCAGGGCGCTTATATACCGGGCGGGGAAACGAGAACGCGCGCGCCGATCGATGTGTGATGCGGAGGACTGGGAAGAATTTTGCTGAAATGAATAAATATGGCGGCTGCCAGTAGGTTGGAATCACTGTTGGAATCTAACGAATCTTCATCAAATCAGGAGTTTTTCATATTAGATGATGAAGATGAAGGCGATTTTAGCACGCTTTCCGACCCATATGGCTCTTGTGTTGATTTTTGTAGTATCTCCGCTAGTATTACATCAAAAAGTTTGGCGTCATTTTTGCAAACACTTTCCGAAGTTTACAAGCCGCCGTCAAATGAGAATTGGCTTTTAACCTTGGCTAAAGAAGCAGTATTCAATGATAGCAAGTCTGTCCTTAAAGAAGAGCTTTTAAAAGACATTTCGCATTTGGTTGAAGTTTGTTTTAGTGAGGCAGGAACAGAGAAAAACTCGCAGGAATATGCAATCAAGCTGGAAAAAGCATTTGCTGAAAAACGAAACTGCAGTTTTCACCATTTGGCAATAAGGCAATCATGGGAGAAATTTGTTTTCGATGATTCGAGCGACCACGATCATGAAGCTTCTGATAATTTGTTGCAGCAGGTTCTTCAGCACTTTTGGTCTTCCCACAGTGACAGCCGTATTAATACTGTTGAAGGAGGACAAAGTGCTAAAGATCCTGCTACTTGTGATGAAAGTGACTTTGATAGCATCAGGGACCATGCTGGTTGGGTCATAAAGCGAGCTAGGGACACATTGATGAAAGGCGAGGATGAAGTACCAGCTAAGGAGAGTGAGACGGACTCTACCATTATTCAAGGCAGTAAGATTGAGGCCCTTAATTTAATTTCAAGTCTGGGGGAAGATGTCAAGCAAACTGATGGAAAGTTCAGATTTATTGTTTACAAACATGTTGTTCCTTTTTTTCTATTCCTTCACAATCTGGTTGAAAGCCTCATCACTCCTACTACTATGGTTGCCCAAAAAGGGAATATTTTAATTGATTGCCTTGAAAAAATATCCAAAAATAAAGTGATAAGAGAAAAGTGGAGTTGCATTGTACCAATTTCAGATACACCATCATCTGTGGTCCTGCTCCAAAGAATTGTGACTTTTTTTCTGAAGTCGAAACAACAAATACTTCGGGAAAAAGGGGGGTTAAAACCAAATAAAAGCAGCATGGCAATTAGACAACAACTCAAGAAAAAAGGCAAACCTTCTAAGCAAAAGGATGGCAAAGAAATTGATGAGCTAAGGTCTGGAAATATTACATCTGATCAATTTTTGCAAAGTTTGTCTGTGTACTCTGAGTTTAAACAAGAAGAAATTTTATCACTACTCAATGGGAAAGAACTAGCCAAAATCCTCAAATCATTGGGCAAGCCATCATTCCTTGGCAAGAAAAAAAGCAAACAAATAGAAACATTAATTCATGTTATGAAAACCTGAGGTTATTCCAGTAAATGAATTTTTGAACATTTGCATCTTTTGCAAGTTTTTCTTAATCTGCCCTTGACCAAAACAAACTTCAACCAATGCCAAATACTTTTGTGAAACCTCACTTTATTGGACAGACTTGCTATTACGGTATCTTATGGTGCTTTATCAGTGCAACAAGTTAAAAGCCAGTTCTTATTTGAAAACAATCAGTAAAGAAAGCTGAGGTGTTTGCAAAAACAGTCATAGGAGATACTAGAAAAGTGAAAACAAGAGTCGAATTATTGTATGCAAGCAATGCAGCTTGTATTATTATTAGCTTTATTAACTGGTAACATTAAACAGCAGAACAGTTTATAATGCAACAAAAAGCCGGCCAAAAAATTGTATATTATTGACTAGATGTATGTGTTGTATGAAATACAGATAAGTCAAACACATTATGGCTGACTTAACCCAACCCAATACCAGCCGATAATTTCAATAAATATAAAAGAAAACATAATCCGAAGATTAACATCTTGAAGCCCAAGATGTGAGTTGAAACAAGACAGAAATGAGTTCGTGATATTATGATTTCATTGCAAAATCATCAACAGACTAACTGAAGTTACTATATACACAAAGTCTTATGTACTGTACAAAGTCACTCTTGCCTTGTTTTAACTCATATCTTGGGTTTCAAGATGTTAATCTTCGGATTATGTTTTGTTTTATATGACTTAACCCAGCTCACCACAATTTTCTGTAAGCCTGGATACTCTTGAGCAAAATGGAAAATTAATGAAATTATGTAGTGTGGCGACACAGAATAGAGACAAACAGAAGGATGACTTCTTGGTTTTTCCTATGGTTTTGCCTTTTGGCATAAACAGTAATTCGTCATCAAAATGCTGACCAGGGCATTTTTTGACTATATAATATAAAATATAAGCAAAACATGGAATTTAGAAGGGAAGTTTGATATTCTAGTAACTGAAATTTGCCTTATCAACCAACCACCACCTGTCATCTCTCCACACTCAGTATAGTATGGTCCATTTTTGTAGATGCCCCCACAGACAAATTCTTAAAAAATGCCCTGATGCTGACACCATCATCCTAGCCAGTGTGCTTCTGGGAGGCATTCACCCCCTGATAATATTCAAAATGGCGGACGTCCAAGGGGTGAATGCCTCTTATTTTATAAGCAAACTGGCTATGACCATGGCATCAGCATTTTGATGACTAATCATGCAGTGGCAGATGTTATAATTTTTTGGCCGACTCGACCTTCTGTGTGTCTTTATTCTGTGGTGACGATTATCTGATTGTATAAGACATTTTAACTTTATATGCACATTTGAATGAAAACATCACTCAAGGTGTACAGGCCAGAGGTTTTTCTTCATTATTCCTTGAACATTGTCCCTTTTTAGAAGGGTAGAGCCACATTTCTGCTGTCCAAGTTCAAGATCATCACTGTTGTAAACATTTGTTTGCTTTGTGGATAAAATCTTTGTTGACGATGCAAGAACACTGTTGACATTGTAGCCATAGCTATAGGCAGTCATGTTATTTGTGCCTCCACAAGCTTGCCTTTGAATGGAGAAAAAACATTCCACCACATCCTGATTTAACCTCTTTGGGATTATGTAATGATCTCCAGCATGTAGGTTTTGAAATGCAGAACTCTTTATAAAGGATACTAGCTCTTTGATGCCATTGACTGTAACCTGCAAAAAGTGTTATAAAAATAGATTATTATATTGCATTATTATATTTTATAATCATCTTATAAATGTCCTTAAAGGGAGATTTTTGGCATTATTTCTTTGAAACATGAAAACATTTTTGTCATTCAAATTTACAATGGGCATTGCCATTGTGCACTGCCAAGCTTGTGAATTATACCTTTATATCAAACATTGTTTGCCATGTAATAAAGTGTGATGCTATTTCAGATTTGCTTTCAAACATCAAAGAAAGTTCATCTCTCCAACTGTCAAAAAATTTAATCACATTGTCCAGGTCTTTTATTCTGGAATCATTTAAGGAAGAAAGTGGTGTGTTATCATTTAATGCTCTCCACAAATTTTCACAGTGGCTGATAAACATTTGGGTGGATTCTGTTGCAGCTGGATCGTGTCTTTCTATATCCTTCTTGACTTTCGAGTTCAAAGCTTGCACTGCAAGTTTTACTCTCATTTTACTAACACTATCAAGGCGAACATGTGCATTCCTCAGGTCTGTAGCATATATATGCCTATCTTTGTCCCTTTGGTGGACAGCGTAAATATGGTCCCATAATATAGGTTTAGAATTTAACAACAAATACCTAGTGTATCTTGGAGAAATCTCTTTTCTCCCACTGTTATAAATGTTGTTACGCAGTTTTTTGATGATATGAGGGGGATATGGATTGTTTGTCTGGCTTACAAATTCGCTTACATTGTTCATCATCATAAATGCCCTGTTCTCGGCAGCCCCATCACAACATGCAAGGATGGTTGTAAATCCATACCCTTGCAAGAGTCCAACTCCTTGCCAAAATACCCTGTTCAAACTCTGAGCAGATACTCCACAAGTAAGAAAATAACCACAAGGAAATTGAAATTTAGAGAACACGCTCTTGAAATAAAGAGAACATGAGTGGAAAGACTTTTCTGAATTGTATAATTTGTTCCATCATTTTCCAAATCAACAAAACCAACTAATTCCCATGTGGAAGGATCAAACAACAAGCCCTCTTTAATCTTGACCTCATCAAAAAACAATCCTCCAAATCTGCCAACTTCAGAAAATCCCTGATCTTTAAAAGTTATATCCATCGTCTCAAATACTGATGTTTGCCAACCTGACTTGGAGCTTGAATAGTTTTTATAGTCAGAAAGAGTTCTGCCACTTGGTAGTTTTAAGAAACCTGAATCTCTTAAATCAGCATACATACTATGGGACTTTGCATATAACTTTAGACACCATTTAATAACCAAGGGATGCCATCGCATCTGCCTAGAGGGAACATTCAATGCCTTTGCTTGATCTTTAAGAAGTGTAACAAAGAACATGTCTGATTCACTACCAATATGGTCCTCAAGGTGGTTTAAAAGGAGCTTTTTCTTTTTAAATTCTTTTCCACATCCTAACCATCCACGCAAATGGTGTCTGCCAATGGGTGCCACATCACAATATTCAGTAAAATGTGCTAGGTGCGATTCTTTTATGTGCTTCATTAGTAATTCTAGGGAGTCGAATTCATTGACATTATCGCAATTTACCCAGTAGCATACCTTGTTGTTGTTCTTTTCCACTTTCTTACTCAACCCATCAAAAAGATCTTGAAATAACCCTCTAAATTCAGAGTCAGTTTTACATCCTACTGTGCTCATGCTTTCTTGGCATTCTTCAAGCCTCTTAATTCTCGTTTGCATTGAATGTAGTTTTTTAGCAGTGTCTCGACTGTGTGCAACAAGTTCATCCTTGGACATGTAATCATATCTCTTATGCTTGGAACATGATTGACTTGATTGCTGACTACGGGACTTCAATGTCCTCAAATAATGATTTGTTTCACAACAAGCTTTGCAACAATTATTAGTATTTTTTGGAACAAGAAATGTACAAAACTTGCTTGATCGGATGACTTTCTTTTCAACATTAATTGGATCACATTCAAGAAAAGCACCAGGTTGCCCATCAGTTGTTTTAAACACACAAAGATCAAAAGCTGGGGGTATGATACTTTCATAGTTCTCAGTAGAAACACCAGGACATATTGTCAGCTTTTGAAGAGTTTTCAAAAGTAATGTTAGATGATTTAGTTCATGAATAATTGTAGGTAGCTGACATTGTTCGACATTTACCACTCTTTCCTTTCCCATGATATGCACAATAACCTGTAATTCCCATCTGATGTAATAATCACTTCATAATTCATGCTTTCACCTGGACTTTTATCATAATAGAACAAGTGTACACTGGCATCTTGCAAATTAGGCATGACTTTCCATTTAGGGAACTTATTTGTTAGGTTAGCAAGATTCTTGTTTACTTTATATGCCAGTGTTTTGGACACTTTGCTTTCTTGCAAACACCCCAAACACTCACTCTCAATAATACTGAGAAGTCCGTCATATTTCTTAGCGTCGCAGAAGTCTGCCTCAAGCAGGTCAATTAACATACATTTATGATTTGCAACTATTTTCTGAATAATTTTGGCATAAAATTTCCATCTTAAATAGCCATCATATTTGCCTAATCCTTTCGTCACATTGTTTACTGAACGATAAAAATAGTTTCGTATACTCTGACAGTCAAATCGCACACCAAACACAACATAAATAGCTTTCGATACATTTACATACTCCTCTGCCTTGATAGAAGCAAGTTTCTTTGAAGACACAACACTTATTAACGAGTAAAGGAGGAGCTCTTCAGGTTGCAAAGGAATTTTACCATCATATTTCACTGAAGTAGGTACAGTATTGTTAAATAATGATTGATACTCAGCTACAGGATGAATCCTTACGTTGTCATTTATCGACGAACTAGTTGACTATTCAAGCGCATCATTTCCACATGTATTTTTAAATTTTTTGGTGGACGGACCAATTGTATGACAAGCTTGTCGTTTATCACACATTATATATTAATTTCCAAACAGTAAAGTTAAAAAATGTTTGTAAAAAAGTATGATATCTCGTTGTATAAAAGCTGAGAAGAAATGGTGGCGTGATAACAACGTTATTGCAAACGGAATATTACTTTGAAAAATGTTCGATATGTTCGAATGGATATTTATGTCCTAACAGCTATTCAATGTTCTGTATCATTTTGAAAGAAAGTGTCAACTAAATTATCTTTTTTCTCAATGTGTATTGTTAGGCAACTGTCTTAACTGCAAGCACACAAACTTGCAAAGTGTGGACAACATTTTGACACCGAATGCGCTACGTTTTTGGTTGAAGAGAACGCTGTAGTTGGCTCTAAAAATGTATTAATCTCGGTCACTGTTACGTTTCCACCTTATACAGTGCCTTAAAATACCCAGAAAGTAATCAATTTGTTCACTTACAACGCTAAGACTATCTCACACTGGAGGAGAACCGGATTATTATGTCGGTATGAGGCGTTCAAAACAACAACAACAAGACAAGTGAAATGGTCAATTCAGGGGAATAAAACAAAAAAGTGTCAACTTAGATTTAAATGAATATCGTTTCAAATCATGCGGAATGTAATGTTGTCAACTTACCTTAAATGTTTAATCAGCCGGCAGCGAGTCAACATGGTCACAACTCCAGTTGAAATTTACCATCCGCCAGCTCATGCAATCGACGAAGCTTTTATCCACAATAAAATCCCTTTAAAACACTACTCAACGATATCGAAGAGTTAAAAGATGAAAGTAATATCCTTTGTATTGTTCCTGCTAAAAAAGCCACAAAAGGTCGTATATAATCAGAGAAAAATCGATCAAAACACAACACTGCAAAATTTCACACCTTCCGCCATTTTTCCACAAAAACACGCTCGTGCCAGTTCTCTACCGCATCACACATCGATCAGCGCGCTATGAGGTCGTTTCCCCGCCCGGTATATAAGCGCCCTGGTTCCATTGCACTCTTTGCGAGTGCAATTGTACTATTATCATTTATAGACCTGGAGCGAGGGGGATTCGGCAAAATATTACCCGAAGTGATGATATTTCCCGAGGGGCTTTGCCCCGAGGGAAATATCATCACCAAGGGTAATATTTCGCCGAATCCCCCGAGCGGAAGGTCTATAAATGATATATTATACCGAAAATTAAAAGCCTCCAAGTTGAGAATTAAAAACTTAACACATTACACATACCTTCGGCTTCGTGAATACGATGTTTTATTTTCGGATTAACGCCGTCAATGCTTTCAATGCCGTTTTAGTACTTTTGGTCCTGTTTTTAGAATGTCTTTCGTTTAAAATTCTGGCAATTTCTAGATCTTCTTCCGGTGCAGAATCATGGCTGGCCATTTTGAATTAAATAAATAACAATTTCCCGCTTTTTTCCCCACACGTCAGTCTTGTGAGTTGCGTGGCTTCCACGATTTTAAATATCCACCGCTGTACCGGTGAATAGGAGGTGGGTGCTGGTCAAAAGGACTGCAGAAACTAATATCTACGAGTAGATGTCGGAATACGACGATATATTTCATCCTCACGCGGGCAAAATGGAGCATTTTAATTGGACGTTTTGAATTTGAGGAATAATATTACATTTTATTCCATCGCACTCTTTGTGTTTTCGATAAATCGCATCCGTCAAAATGATTCTCGTACGGTGATCGCAGTTTATTTTAACCCGATATTCGAAACTCAGTAAATGGGATTAGCAATTCGTCAAAATGGCGGGAGTTTAAAGTAAACCTTTTAATATTAGTCGATTTTGGTATTACATAACACAAATAATTATGTTTTTATACTTGCAATGGTAAGAATATTTCATTCGGTGAAAGATGGTATGTTCCATTCAACTCGGCTGTCGCCTCGTTGAATAGAACATTCCATCTTTCACCTCATGAAAATTTCTTGCCATTGCACTCATAAACATTCATTATTTGTATATTATATAATACCTTATTGAACTCTGATCGTTTAATTGGCTGTTTGTAGTCACGTGATATTGAATAGAAAATTCCATTTCCCAAGAGTCCACTCTTTGCGAGTGCAATTGTACTATATATACGTTATATTCCATTGCACTCTTTGTATTTTCGATAAATCGCATCTGTCAAAATGTGTGTATTTATTTTTATATTAAATGGTGTTTTAATAAACTGTTCTCGAAAAAGCAATATTAGTTATAAAACAAATAATGAATGTTTATATGTGCAATGGTTAGAATATTTTCATTCGGTGAAAGATGGAATGTTCCATTCAACTCGGCTATCGCCTCGTTGAATAGAACATTCCATGTTTCACCTCATCAAAATATTCTTACCATTGCACGAATAAACATTTATTATTTGTATAATATTGGAGCATAGAAGCTAATTCTGATTCTTATCATGGCGGTCTGCAATTTGACATCTTTGTCAGCAGAACATAAAAAAATAATTATGAATATAAAAAAAAAACAAAAAAATGAGAACGCACTCACTGCAGATTGAAATTATCCAATTTTCTAATATATTTCAATATACATACTCACCGACACATCATCTGATTCATTTTGAGCAGATGGCTCTAAGAACAAAACTTTCCTTGACTTAGCCTCTTTCTGACCTGCAACAACTATTTTTACATTTTGGGGTGGCTTTTCTGGTGTGGAACCTGTTGATTTTGTGTGCTGCCTCTTATAGGAGGCATCATACACGCTGTAAAATAAATCGGTAAAAATAAAATAAAGCATGTGACCTACACTTGACAACACACAGTGCAAAATTCCTTTGCTTCAAATTAATAAAGCTGCTAAACAAGAAGAGGTCGACTAGGGTCGATCGACTTTTGACGAATATTCATTATGCAATTGAGTGTTAGCTAGAAATAAATCGCCTACCTGCAATACAAATTTAGCGGAATTTGAGAGCGGCAGCACTCTCCCCTTGACAAGCAAAAGGACTATAGTATGAGACATTAAAATAACTAGAAAATACATGCATGCAGAAACCCTCGCCTTGCTGACAAAACCATTGTATTTTCCGAACATGAAGTATCTAAAGTAGTTGTCATGGTAACATGATAACTTTTTAAGAATATTGCAAATGAAAAATCGCCTAAAATTTAATTACAAATTTATGTATTTCCCAAACATACATTATTATGTTAGGTATATGTTATTATACGTATTATATAATAGCTTATTGAATTCTGATCGTTTAATTGGCTGTTTATTGTCACGTAATATTGAATAAAAAATTCCATTTCCCAAGAGTGCAATGGAATACATTCCATTGCACTCTATGCGAGTGCAATTGTACTATATACGTTTTATTCCATTGCACTCTTTGTGTTTTCGATAAATTGCATCCGTCAAAATGCTTCTCGTACGGTGATCGCAATTTTAACCCGATTCGAAACTCAGTAAATGGGATTTAATGCAATTACGACTCGACAAAATGACAGGAGCTTACAGTAAGCCTTTTAATATTAGTCTATTTAGGCATTATATAAAACAAATAATGAATGTTTTTATTCGTGCAATGGTAAGAATATTTTCATTCGGTGAAAGATGGAATGTTCCATTCAACTCGGCTGTCGCCTCATTGGAATGGAACATTCCATCTTTCACCTCATGAAAATATATTCTTACCATTGCACTCATAAACATTCATTATTTGTATAATATAACCTTCAGTTTAAGGTAGAATTCAACCACAAACGCTTTGCAAAACATTTTAAGGTTTTCTTTATAAAACTAAACTGACTTTAATTCTTTAAATGGCTTTATCAATAAACTTGGCGTACGCATTCTGTGATTATACTCCGGTACGGTAAAGTGTGAAATTTCCTTTACTTTACACTTTGTAATTTACAGTTTACCGTGCCGCAAGTACTTGAAGGCCTGTGTTCTGACGGTTTTTCCGTTCTTTAATCGGCGTGTTTTGATGGCGTACGTATTCTGTGATTACTCCGGTACGATAAAGTGTAAAATTTCCATGATTTCAAATTCTCGCATGCAAATAACCTTGCTTTCTTTTTTATTTAAAAATTCAATATAATAAAAAAGGGAATCAATAAGGATACACTGAAATTATATGCTGTCTTGTTTAGTTGTTTCGTATACGCAAAGCCAAAGGCCGTCGGGTTTTAAAGCAATTATCAAGTCAATATGATTTAAAACAAACATACCTTCGCATTTGCACCTTTCTTTTAGCCGATTCTTTCGCTCTTTCTTTCTCAGAAAGCATTTGAAATTTACAAAATCTTGCAAAAATGTGACCAGAAATGAAATATATTTGCAAGAGATTTAGAAATCATCAAGTCAAGAAATATTTGCTATTTCGCTGTCGTCATGCAGTCGTTATAATGCAAATTTTAAATTGGACCAATCAGTGTTCGCTATTTACGACAGTCCGCTATATTTTGAGATCAGTGAGGATGACCACCCATGAACGGTGACCCACGCGGGCGATCATTAATGAACTTTAGACTTTGCTAGGCATATAGCCACGGGAAATTATATATAGTGCCCTCGTCGTCCGCTCGGGGATAAAGTCGGGTGCATTGCTATTGGGGCACAATGCAAATATGGTGACAAAATTTAGTTTTTATTTGTATAGCCCAGCGAGTTAACTCTCTATAGAGCGTCTTGTTATACTGAAATTTACATACAAGCGCGCTCCTGCTGAAACCACAACTAACTTGCGTTACGTCACAAATAATGCTCGTTCCAGACTTCAAGCAGCTAAATATTCCGACGGCCATGTGCCAAGTAAAATCGCAATATAAGCAGGTTCAAGTGGCTCTAAAATTTTAGCTTTTTAACCAACAGCAAAAGTTTTTTCGCGAGACTGCTACACTCATAGTATACTTTTAATATGCCGAAAATCAATTTTGGGGTTACGGGCACTTTAAACGATATAGATATATACAGTAAATTTCTGACGTTGTTTAATTATACAAATACATGCATTATTAAAGTCATTACATGCTAAATAAACAAATTTGATGAACGTTGCTTACATGTTTACTACTTTAGAGTTAAAAATTTTAGATATCACACATTCTTAGCTTTTCTTGGTCTAGTTTACAGAAACATATAGCTACAATTAATAGAATAAAGGTAATTGAGTCAGTACAAATTTGCCAAAAGTTAGCAGATAAACGTGTTTTATAGTCCACGTCAATTTGTTAAAAGTTTAAAAGGATGCCGCTTAAGTTTTAAAAATGTCAAATTACTTAATTAACTCAAACGGATCATCGTCCAGTGTTGCCAACCGCATGCTTTGTCCCTTCTTTTTGTTAATCTCAGCAATTGCTTCGTTCATTCTACCCGGAAAATTCATAATAATACCATCCAAACCCATTTCAAGATAAGTCCTCGCTGTTGATTTTTTTGTCAACTGACCATGCATACACTTTGCTGAAATAGTTTCCGTTATCTCGATATTTCACTTGACTTGACAGTACGTCCAAGTACTTTTTCGGACTCCAGTTTGTTATTCCACTGCTAAGCCAAGCGTGATATGGAGAAACGCCAAGATCCCTCAATGCTTTCTCTTTCTCATCTGATTCAGTTAACTTTGATTCCCAGCTGATGTCGAAGCCAATCTTTTGAATGATGTCTGGATTCCCAGTTGCTTTCAGTCGACTCAAAACCGCAACAATGAAATCTTTCAAAGTAAAATCTGGAACGCTTATTATTACCTTCATCTTGGTAGGGTTATCTTCATACAACGGAATTAAGATTTCATTAGCAAATTTCTCACCGGCTGTGCTTAAACTATTTTTCTTTACATTTTTCAACTTAACATCGAACATAACCAAAACCAATTGCCTGTTGAGCTTCTGGCTGTCATGAAGTGTTCTCTCTCGAAGAGCCTTGATGTAGTTCCCAATGTAAGCCCAACGTATGCAATCGCGACCAGCATCACAGGGTGTCCCGTGATAGAAGTAGTCAGGTGTGCCATCTTTTATAAATGAAACATCTACCTCAAGCGCGTTTGACCCGTACCCCAACCAGGTATCAATCTGCTTGACAGAGTTAACCATATATGAGCTATATTGTATATAGGTCGAACTGAATTTGAATTTGAATTTGAATTTATTAATAAAATATAGACTTTGCAACCATGAAGGTTGAAATACATCTATCATTTACAGGGTAAGGTTGATTAGAAAAATATTGTATATTTACAAAAACATATTTACTATAATATAGGAAGAGTTTAAAACTTCTAGTATGATATTACCATAATATTTACAAATAAAAATGTATGTAATTTATAGTTACTCAGTGTTTATTATAAATCGTTACAGACGAGGGAATGTACGAATTTTTGAAGCGATTTGTCCGACAATTAATTGGAACGAGTTTATTTGATGTGCGTAGATTGTAGCTTGGATGTTCGGCTGGTTCAACTAGTTCGGATAGAGGACTAGTTTGCGGAAGAACCTTTTTTCTAAAAAATTTTGAACATAACAGTTCGCGCCTAGAATACAATGTTGGGATATTGAGATCTGATAAGGATTCTTTGTATGATGACGATGGGTTAATTATTTTCAACGCTCTTGACTGGATCCTTTCTATTTCTTTGGATAGGTATTCAGGTATGTTATAATGCCAAACTTTGGCGCAATACTCCAAGATGGGTCTTACACATGAAAAATACACTGATATCAATGTTTTAGTGTCACAACGAGCTCGCTTGAGGAGTCTAAGCATGTAAAGGCGTTTTGCGGATTTTTTCACTATGTAAGCCACGTGGTCATTCCACTTTAGGTCGTCCTTGAAAATTAAGCCAAGGAGTTTAGCGGATTTCACAACTTCAATGGGCTGTTCGTCAACGAGCATTGGAGGGAAATTTGGATTGTTTTTCCAAAAACAAACGAGGATTTCTTTGCATTTACGGGGGTTTAAGGACATGTTATTTCTTGCACACCACTGCGTAATTCCTTCTAAAATAGTTTGAAAGTTCGAATCTTGGTTTCTAGAAAAGGTTTCTGAAACAGACGAATCGTCAACATATTTCCATCTATCGTCCCAATCAACCAACAAATCGTTTATCATAATCATAAATAGAATCGGACCTAAGACAGTGCCTTGTGGAACCCCGCCGTTCACTGGTTCGAAACTTGAGGTGTATTTACCTATCTTCACTCGCTGTTTCCTGCCAGTATGAAACTGTTTTACCCATGCAATAAGAACGGGATCGATGGCCATTTCCTCCATCTTCTTGATAAGAATATGGTGATCAATCTTGTCGAAGGCTTTACTAAAATCCAGAAGCAGCACACGCACGCATTGGTCAGATTGGTCGGTAGTTCCATACAGATGATGAAAAAAGGATAGAAGAGCGTGAGTTGTGGATAAGCCGGCGAGTGATCCGAATTGTTTCCTGTCAACGAGGTGTCTGATCTGTGACATAATCCACTCTGCGACAAAATGTTCCAAGGTTTTTGAGAGAATTGGTGTTAGAGATATTGGGCGTAGATCATTTTCAATTTCCTTAACATTATCTGTTTTACGAATAGGTATTACATCTGCTACTTTCCATGAAACGGGTACGACTCTCTTGGATTGACGCGTTAAAAATTTCAGCAACGGGTGATGAGAGTTCCATGGCAAACTCGTTTAAGACCCAACTTGGTAAGTTGTCAGGACCCGAGGCTTTAGTGCGTTTGAGGTTGGAGAGCTTCGTAAAAACATCTTCCGGAGAGATGTGGTATTTTGAAATAATTTCGTTAACTACAGCAGGATCAGTTTCAACGTTTTCCAATTGGCTGTTTAGAGGTGGTAGAGAGTTAGTGATACACAGGAAGCTTTCATTAATTTTTGTTGCTAATTCGGTTGAATGGAATTCTTTGCCCGATACAAAAACACTGGATACTGGTAATTTCTTAGGAAGTCCTCCAAGTTGTTTGATGGATTTCCACCAGGAAGCTACATTGTCACAGTTTTTTACCTTATTTGCAAAAAAGGAACTCCTAAGACTGTTATTTAGCCTGTTAACTTTATTTCTCAATTTTTTGTAAACAGGAGGGTCTTTGGACATTGCTTGTTGTCGTTGCTGGATTAGACTCTTCAGTTCAGGAGTAATCCAAGGCCTGTCTGTTGGGTGTTGTTTGATTTTTCGGAGTGGGAAGAAAATTTCGATAGCAAAATTTAGCAAAGATTGGAAAGCAGCGAGTTTTTCCGTACAGTTTGATAGTGTTTCAAGGAATGACCAATCAGTAGATGCTAACCATCTTCCAAAACAGGACTTCATGCTTGGCTTTACATTTCTTCTAAAAATTGATTCTACTTTCGTTTTGTGAGTTCTCCTTAAAGGACGAATAAGTAGGGAGTTATGGTCACTTAAGCCGATTCCGGGTAGAATTTGAGGAGTGCTATAATGGTGAAACAGGTTGGTGAAAATTAGGTCGAGGATTGCAGCACCGCGTGTTGGATTTTTAACGGTTTGTCGCAGGTTAAAATGGTTACTAATATATCGGTAATTTAAACGATTAAAATCGCCAACCAAAATAATTCCAGCATTAGGATATTTGTTCAAAGCGGCATCCAAAGATGAAATTAGGTGATCCGTAAAAGTAGCATCATCGTCTTGTGGTGGGTGGTATATAATACCGATAATTAGGCAAGAAAAGCCTCGTGGGAGTCGGTTCGGACGGAGGTATACCCAAAGAGATTCAAATGGGGAAT